>VXCM01009917.1:0-11225 GCA_014773175.1 Lucifuga dentata | reverse complement strand
AGAGAGAGAGAGAGAGAGAGAGAGATAGAGAGAGAGATAGAGAGAGAGAGGTTTGTTGCTTTTCTTTTGAATTTGAATTTGAGACAGAGAGAGAGAGAGAGAGAGAGAGGAGTTGAAGGGGAAATCCTGATTCTTGGGAATTGTTCATTTCATTCCAGACATTCCTGAAGAGTTTGACCTCATGTCTCACTTCCTTTTATTCTCTCTCGTTCCCTGTCTGGCTACCTCTCTCTCTCCCCCTCTCTCTCTCTCCCTCTCTCTCTCTCTCTCTCTCTCTCTCTTACTCTCTCTTTCCAGTAAAGACTGTCCAAATCCAAAAACAGCAGAACACACTGGACTTGTTTTCCAGATGGAAAAACACACGTGGACTTTGCTTCTTGGAAATCAGCAGACAACTTCCTGTTCCCTTATTTGGGGGCTGACAGATCAACACTTTGTACCTCAGAAAACGAAATGAGAGAAAGTTGAAAGGCTGGATCAGCAGGAAAAGTTTCATTTCCTGTGGTGAAAGTCAGACAGGAAGTGCTAGATGAGTGATAAAGATGCTGAAAGTTTTCACTCTGTGCACAAGCACGCACGCATCGTATCCGTGCTAAGCGTGCATGGTGCCCGTGCACACTTAGCACGGATACGATGCGTGCTGTAACACCAGCACCACAGCACTGCAAGACAAACCAGCAGGAATAGAAGAAGTTTCCACCCACAACAAAACATGGCAGCAGCGAGAAGAGAGCCGGACAGTTATCCCATGAAGATGTGTTGGCGCCGTCTGCACCGTGTCAAACGACCACGCCAGCAAACCTTCAGTTCAGCCTCTGCATCACGTCACATTCTCACTAACGCTGAGTAGAAACCAGCCTTAACACGCTCTGTTACACTCAGTGTGCACAGCAGCGCTGCAGGGACAGCAGCAACGCGCCAATGTGGGATTTTTGTTTTTACTAACATAAAGCTTTAGAGAAGGAAAACTCAAATATAAATGTTAAAGGTCCACATAGAAAATTTTCAAGAAGACAAAGGTCCGTTTATTAGGGTCAGGTCAGGGTCGGATTGGGATCCTAATTGTTTACTGATAATTTAAGGTGTCAGGGGCGTGGCAATGCAACTGATCTATTGACGCTTATCCTGGAAAAAAATCATATTTAAAAAACTTAAAAACACCCAAATTTATGTTACATATCGTCAAAAATTGTATTATGAAGATGAGGAAGAGACAGAAGCAGTGTTTGTTAGCTACTCTAAAACGTTTTCCCACATTGGATGAAAAGTTACTCCCGGAGATCCAGACAAACCGAACAGAACGGAAACCGTCAGCTAAACACGGCGCCGGACGAGAGTCACTCGTTCTACAGGAAATACGTCGTGGAAACCTGATAAACTTGACTCCAAAACTGCAGAGATGAATAAATCTGTCTCTGGACTTAAAGTTTTGACTGATCAGATAAATTGAAGCGGAGGAAGGCATCAGCGCGGCAAAGATAAGCTTGTCTAAATGAACTCACAGACGCTTCAATTAAAGAAAACTTTCTGACTGACAGAGTCGACCAGCTTCAGACTTACAGCCGACGCTGTAATGCATCGTTAATCTACGACACTGTAACACATCATTACGCTATAACGCATTGTTAATCTACGACGCTGTAACACATTGTTAATCTATGATGCTTTAACACGCATCGTTAATCTACGACGCTGTAATGCATCATTAAGCTACGATGCTGTAACGCATCATTAATCTACAACGCTGTAACACATCATTACGCTATAACACATTGTTAATCTACGATGTTGTAACGCAATGTTGATCTACGACACTGTAACACATCGTTAATCTACGACGCTGTAACACATCGTTAATGTACAGGATGGCTGTAACACGTCGTTAATCTATGACGCTGTAACACACCGTTAATCTACAGGACGGCTGTAACACGTCGTTAATCTACAATGCTGTAACACACCGTTAATCTACGACGCTGTAACACACCGTTAATCTACAGGACGGCTGTAACACGTCGTTAATCTACAATGCTGTAACACACCGTTAATCTACGACGCTGTAACACGTCGTTAATCTACGACACTGTAACACACCGTTAATCTACGACGCTGTAACACATCGTTAATCTACAGGACAGCTATAACACTTCGTTAATCTACAATGCTGTAACACACCGTTAATCTACAACGCTGTAACATGTTGTTAATCTACGACACTGTAACACATCGTTAATCTACAGAACGGCTGTAACACGTCGTTAATCTACGACGCTGTAACATACCGTTAATCTACAGGATGGCTGTAACACGTCGTTAATCTACAATGCTGTAACACACCGTTAATCTACGACACTGTAACACATCGTTAATCTACAGGACGGCTGTAACACGTCGTTAATCTACCATGCTGTAACACACCGTTAATCTACGACACTGTAACATGTCGTTAATCTACAGGACGGCTGTAACACGTCGTTAACCTACGACGCTGTAACACACCGTTAATCTACGACACTGTAACACGTCGTTAACCTACGACGCTGTAACACACCGTTAATCTACGACGCTGTAACACATCGTTAATCTACGATGCTGTAACACATCATTAAACTACGATACTGTAACACATCATTAATCTACAGGACAGCTGTAACACGTCGTTAATCTACGACGCTGTAACACACCGTTAATCTACGACGCTGTAACACATCGTTAATCTACGACGCTGTAACACATCATTAAGCTACGATACTGTAACACATCATTAATCTACAGGACGGCTGTGAGGAAACGTTTCACAGACTGGCTCTGTGATGGTGGACGCAGAGCTTACCCAGGCTCTCAGCCGGACATCCGGTTTCACTTTGCAGCAGAGACAGTGGAGAATTTTGACTCGTTGTGTCGCTGCGATGTCTCACAGACAACAGATGTCTCAAAGTATCATCTGCTCAGAGTCCGGAGACGTTTGTGGTTTGGTCCAGATCCGGACCGGAGTCCGGATGTTGAGGACGACTTTTTTAGAATTAATCCTAAATGAAACTAAGAACATGAACATCGATAATTTGTCCCTTTAAAAAAAGCTGATTGTGATTCTTGTCATGTCATAATAAATATTTAGGAATTTAATGCGTCAATGAGCCAATCACATGTTCAGAATGTTTCAGACGTGTTCAGACATGTTTCAGATGTGTTCAGACTGTTTCAGACGTGTTCAGATTGTTTCAGACGTGTTCAGATTGTTTCAGACGTGTTCAGATTGTTTCAGGCATGTTCAGACTGTTTCAGGCATGTTCAGACGGTTTCAGATCAGCTGGAGCTGAAAAACAGACAGAAAAACTCCAAAATAAACAATTACTGTATCTTAGAGAAAAAAAAAAAAAAANAAAAAAAAAAAAAACAAACAAACTGCGTCACCTCAAATCATTGTCTCGGGTTCTGGGATCATATTTAGGTCCTCACAAGTCCAGTAATAACCTATGTGTGTCTGTGTGTGTGTGTGTTATTATGTGACTTGCTGCTGGTGCTGCTCACACTAGGAAACCCAATACACGTGATCCTTTGCATGTGTGTGTGTGTGTGTGTGTGTGTAGCTATGTGCATGTTGCGTTGCCAGGATGGCAGCGATGCGTCTCCCGTGGCAACAGAGCATTGTTTGGGAATCCCCATGCTACTGCTGCTCAACCGAGACTGGACGACAGCGAAGGGAGTCCCTGTAAAATAACAAAAAACTTGTGTGTGTGTGTGTGTGTGTGTATGAGGGGGTTGCCAGCCTGTAAACCAAACCTTTAAAAAAAAACCTTTAAACGGTATCTGGAGCAAAGCTGAGTCATGAGAACCACTGCTGCTTTTAGTGACACACACACACACACAAGCATGTTACGTTAACACGTTAGCAGGTTGCCATGGCAACAAACAGGATGGCGTGTGCAGCAGTTTTGCTGTGTTAAAAAAAAAACACACCCATCATAATGCTTAAATGTGGGCTACATGGAGATGAAGAAAGTCTGGACATCCTGTCAGAGACCTGACCGCTGTCCTGAGGTGGGTTCAGGACCCCTGGAGGACATGTCCAGAGCAGGACAGACCTCCTGCCAGGACACACCAGCGTGTTGATGGAGGATCATCATGCATCAGTCGCTCCTCGCAGCCGTTTGCAGTGTTTGGTTTTCTTCATCTTTTCCAATTGTCAGAGAAGTTTTGTTCATCATGCGGCTGCTGATGTGACGTGATGACCTCATCATGTCCACATTAAAGGACCATACCGTCTATTTTGCATGTTTGAGCCTAACATATTCAATTTTCATACACGTTACTGACAATCATTTCCCAAAGCATACTACTGGAACGATGAATTAAAAATGTTTTTCCTACCTTCCAGACCTCCATTGGTTTCAGTTCATTCTGCTATTAAAATCAACTTGTTGATACTGTAAACGTTCTTGGGATAGGTAATCCATCATCACCAACAAGATGTGTATTCAGGTTTTTTTAGAAGTTACGTAATGTTAGAGTTTAAGCTCAATAAAAAAGCGTGGAGTGAATGTATGCCTCCACCGGGGAATATAGTCCCAAAAGAAGACCTGCGTTTATGGAAAAATTTAAAGGACCGTGACTTCATAAGGCTGTGTAACTATTAGCAGGAGAAACATGGATTTTTAAGGTGGGTGTATCACTTGAATATTTGATTTTGAAAGATTAAGAGATTTAGCAAAGTATCAGGAAAGCTGAAATACGGTTTTATCCTTTGGGAAATGATTGTCAGTAATGTAACATGTATGAAAACTGAATATATTAGGCTCAAACATGAAAAATGAGTGGTATGGTCCTTTAAGTATAAACCAGCATTTAGTCTCAAAGTATTCAGAGGTTTTCAGCTTCATCGACTAGAAACAACTTGTTTCTGTCATCTTGTTTTCAGATTCTGATGTTCATCAGTCAAAAATCCAGTTTATGTAGATTAACATCACATCAACGTCTCAAATGGCTTCAGGAGCCACAGCAGCCCACACCTCCAAAAACTCCCTAAAAACCTTATTATATCAGGGTGAAAAAAGGAGAGCCATTCAAAGAGAGATCCACTCTCCTAACAGTCAGGTGTGACATCGTGGGGTGGGTGTGGCCAGTGGAAACAGGAAACAGGTAAAAATTACAAAGATACAAAAAGAACAATGAAACATTCCAGGATGATACAAACAGCAAATAAGAGCTGATTACTGACATCATGTTCATGCACTGACACATTTCTTTATTGTTTGAAAATAAATCAGGTTTTTTTGAGCTCAGTAACAAATGGACTGCATAAGAGTTAGATTTGTTTTGCAGCGTCTCCAACATGGATCATTTAAAAGCTGTCAGTTTAATCTGCTCAAAGTGTCACATTTTCTACACAAACTGAAAACAGAAAGTTCTGGAGGAGCGTTGCTTTAAATTGATCTAACTGGTCTTCAATGAGATTAAATGAGCTTTAATGAGCTTTAACGAGCGTTGTAATTGAATCAGAGTCTCAGCATGAGGATTAAGACGAGGTTCAGACAGCGTCCCCAAATAGCCATCATATGTGTGTGTGTGTGTGTGTGTGTGTTATACTCACACATCTGTTGCATAGCTCTCAGTTTGCTGTTTTTGGTTGAGCACTCAGTGCATATGTGTGTGTGTGTGTGTGTGTGTGTGTTTTAGGGATTAACATCGTTAGCGTGATAAACTCTGAGTTGTGCATCAGCTGCAGACGAGACAAAACTCCACTCAAACAGCTGTTATATGTTTACACGCTAATTTAGGTCAAAGTGGCTTTCAAAGATTTTATTTAAAGGACCATACCACCCATTTTTCATGTTTGAGCCTAATATATTCAGTTTTCATACGTTACGTTACTGACAATCATTTCCCAAAGGATAAAACCATATTTCAGCTTTCCTGAGGAGGAGACTGAGAGGAGACTGTTTGTGTAATTAGCCCCGTGCTAATGAGGCTAAAGCCAAAAAGATGCTAATTATCTGTCAGAGTTTTTCTGTAAAGTAAAAAGTCACAAACAACTGAACTTTAAATTTGTGCTGCAAATCCTATTTTTATTTTGTCCTCACCCGTATTTATCTATTTCTATTTCCACCCACTTTTAAAAATCCAAACAATAAAAACTAAAAACAATGATGAAAGCTTGTAATTTACTGATTTATGTATTTTAATGTAGTTTCGTTAAATAAAAGGTAAAATCCTGCTCATTCTGTGTGACTTCACTTCTACTGACACTGATGGCGGGATTCATTCTCTGCATGTGACCGTGTGACCATGTGACTGTGTGGCGTCTCGTCACGCTGCTAATTTACAGGCAGTCTGCTGCCATTTTTAACCAGAACAAACACTCAGAGCTAAATATGGCCTCTGATGCTGCAGGGATGAACTAGCTGTTCATTGGCTCTGACAGCCCCATTGTCTGCACACACACACATACACACACACACACACAATGAGAGGCATTGATGAAACCAAAGTGGCAGCATGAGATGCTGTGACTAACCAATCACATGTTATATCATAACGTCAACATGTTGTCTTTCCTTCATCATGTTTGTCATGCAGAATCAGGTTTTCCTTCAGCGGAATCATGGAAATCATCTTCCTCTGGATCAATATGTTCATACTGCTTATATTTCTGCTGAATCAGCATCATCTCAAGGTACTTTAGCATTAGCATTAGCTGTTGAAAAAGGGCAGGTTTAATGCTACACCAGGAGGAGAGACTCTGTGTTATCCTGGTTCAAGAGACAGAAAATGAAGTTCATTTTATGTTTTATTGTTCTTTATATGCTGATTTAAGGGCTTTGTTGTTTTTGTTTTTTATAAAATGTCTTCAATAAAAGCAGATTTGTTGTGGCTGAATGATTATTAAAGATTTTAGGAAGGGAAGCTTCTTTGTTGCAGAGTTTGTGTGTAAAGTTTGGAGAGAAGACAAAGTTCTGTGCTGAAGCTGTAAAGTTTCTGTATTAAACTTTCTTCATGAATTTTGTTTGTTCTTATGCATATTTTACACATTTTCTTTTGTTTCACCGCTGCAATGATGTATTTGTTGTCATAAGTCTATGGCCCAGATTCATAAAAACAGTGATAAGGAGTGTAGCATTGCCTTAAACACAAGCTGTGATAACTGTAAAAGCCGATGAAGATCAGCGTGTTAACGAGCTGCTGCATATTTATCAGCCACCATTTATCCTGATTCATCTGGTTTAAACAGACATTCTGCTTTAGAGCTCCTCGTTTAAAGACTGACGCTAAAATAACAGCAAAATATGCGTGTAGTGTGTGTGTGTGTAACTCAGAAGTGAAGTGCAGCAGGTGAAGCAGAGCGCTATGATAACGTGTGTGAGATCAGATCAAAACTCAGCATTTAAAAACTGATCAGCTGATAGTTTATCTATCAAAGTTATTGATCACTAACACATGTGAGGTAAATACAGATTTCATACCTGCTGAAATCTACCAGCAGAATGAAGCAGGTCTTAATGTTAGCATGTGGGTTTGTTTTATGAATAGCTACCGCCACATGTAAATAAGGAAATATCACGGTAAGGCCTCTTTAAAGCTAACGCTAACACATGTCACTAACAGGCGTTTATGAATGAGGGAACATGGTTATGCTGTGATATTAGCGCATAGCGATGGTAAATCACGTGCTACGGTTTATGAATCTGGGCGCATGTGTGCACTTTGTGTGCATGACACAAATGAAAATCTACAAAATAAGTGGAAGCTGCATGTTTCTACACATATTCACCAATTACAGCCACGCCATAAATGTGACCTCCACCAGATGTGGATTGAGGTCTGGATTTGGGATAACTGCAGCGTTGATGCTCACGCCTGAATGTTTTCGTTAAGTGTTAGCTTCCAGAATGAGTCGAACACGTCATTTGATGCTGCTTTGCTGCTTCATTTCTTCATCTTTTTATCTCGATTATTTCCTTTAATATAACTGAACTTTAGCAGAGTAAAATCTTTGAGGTAACTTTTTGACTTTTTGATCTTTTCTGTCTGTGTGGGTAAAAAGGTCTTAGCATGACATTTCAGCCTGACTCAGGTTCAGTCTGACAGATAAAACCACCAGGAAATGCAACGTCAAAAACACGTTCGTCAGCACAAATCTGAAAAAAAAAAAAAAAAAANAAAAAAAAAAAAAAAAAAACAGCAAAGCCATGAAACGAGCAGGAACAAAGACGACGTGACCCAGACGTCCTGACAGAAACATAAAGTCACAAGCAGAAACCTCGTCACTCAGAATGACTCTCTGTTCACTTTGTTCCCGCTTCTCTGACGCTGTAAAAGCTCGCCGCTCATGAGTGTCGCCGTCGTCGTTGACATGGCAACCCCTCTGCGTTGCTGCGTGTTGCTGTTGTTGCCACCAACAGTCGCTGCCTGTGTAATTCCTGAATAAAGCATTTCTGTCTGACAGGAGGGAACACGATCCCCGTTGAGCCACCCAAAAACGCCTCACAATGCCGCCTTTATCCCGCCGCCACACGGCGAGCGGCCTGAGGCACTGGGCTGCAGCGTTTAAACTCCCCACGCCTATTATTAGCTGCTGCTCAGACTTGGATGGGATCCCACTCACCGGTGTTTCCCTCGCAAAACAAACAACAGCGGTCACCAAGACGGAGATGGAGGGAGTCCTGCTGCCTGGTAACGCCATGAGGGGTATCAACGGTTTCACAACAACAACAGCAGAGCCGCCGCTCAATAATTCAGCGTGTGGCTGGAAACCGGTGGCGTGTTATCTGAGCACAGCGAGGACACGTGGAGGCGCCGGCACCTCCTCCATCACANACCGGTGGCGTGTTATCTGAGCACAGCGAGGACACGTGGAGGCGCCGGCACCTCCTCCATCACACGCTTATTCTGGGGTTCCACCCGGCAACAGCAGCCCCATGGGGGAAATGAAGGGATTAGCTGCTGCTGCTCCTCCCACGTGGAGAGAAAGTGGAACATGTTGCTGTGAGTCACGGCTGCGTTTAGCGTGTAGCGTGTTTGCTGGTCAGCACCATGGAGGAAGCGTGTCACACTGGACACGTGAACTCAGAGTATCCACGAATTCAGAGAGATTATGGGAAGTTACTGAGGATGCAGCAGAAACAGTTTAAAGGAGCATACCAGTGGTTTTGCATGTTTAAGCCCATATAAATAAATACTACCAACATTAATGTTATATTACTGACAATTTTCCAAAACATAAAACTGTATTTTAATTTTCCTGTTATTTCACCAGAAACCCTAATCTTTTAAAATCAAATGTTCAGGTGATAAACTCACTTTAAACTTCAGCGTTTCGCCTGATAACATGTCTGTTTTTATGTAAGAGTCATGGTCGTTTTTGATTTCACAGTTAACGTCGGTTTCTCCTGGAACTTTATTTCCTGGCGGAGACATACATCGTTTTCCATGCAGCTTCATGTTGGACCGGTGAAATAAAGTTTCTTAGACTAAAAAAGCCTAACAAACATAATGTTTGTTGTGATGGATTATTACTGTTTACTCCCATTAAAACTGGGAGTAAAATAATTAAAATTTTTTAAAAAATTATTAAAATTACAACTGTTAATAAAATTATTAAAATATTAAAACTCCTCCTGATAATATTACTGCTGCTGCTCTTTCTGCTCTTTCTGATGTCATCATCAGCTAAACTCAAACCTGTTTACCTCTCACAAACACTTTATATGGTTATTTCCACGTGTGTGTGCATGTGCATGTGTGTGAGTGTGATGATTCATCAAGTAGAAAGCCCTCAGACGATGACATCATCAGAACATCTGGAATCAGGAGAGAAAGTAAACCTGCTGCTGCTGTGTGTGTGTGTGTCTGAAGTAGAAGTGAATGACATGTCTGTGTGTGTCATGCAGCGGTTGGATTAAGGCTGCATGTGTGTGTGTGTGTGTGTGAGACTGACATTAAACGTATTGGAGTTATGTGTGTGTAGTTGAAGGGTTAGTATCCAGATTACTTTGGCAGCAGGAAGTGTAATTTCCACGCAGAGGAGAAATCCTGCTGGCGTCAGCTGCTAAACGAGGATAATGGGGAACAGTTTCACTCTCAGAAATTAAAACCCTCCCCTCTTTCACACCTCAGCGCACCTGGACGTCGCCGTGTAAAGTGGGCGTGTCTGCTTAAACAGACTAATGGAAAAGGGTTTCCTGCTCTCTGACAGAGGATGAATACTGCAGCTTTAAGCGAATATTTTCATTAAGAAAATTAAAGATTACAAAGTTAAAGATTACAAAGGGACTGTGGATGGTGTTTTTTTTTAGACATGACATTCCAGAGTCCTTAGGGTTTTGTTTTTTTTTCTCTTTCTTTCTTCTTTCTTCACCTTATGCACTTTACAATGTATGTTATATTTCATGTGGTCCTGCACTTTAAGGCAAAGCTCTAATCTTGTTGTACTAGTACAATGACAATAAAGTCTGATTCTGATTCTGATCATGACAACAATAAAATACTTCCTGTCCATCAAAAGTCTTCTACCTGCACCTGTATGACTCGTCTTTCAGACAGACAAAGGAGAGAAACAAAGTGTAGGAGGAGACGAAAACGTTTGCAGGAAGAAGTGGCATTATCAGAGAGACAGATTTGGGAAGGATATAAAAAAAGGTCGTATCATAAATGATCTCGTTTCTCACTTTCTGAGTGTGATTCTCTTGTTTGTCTAAATAAAGCAAACAAAGCAGCACTTCCTGTCAGAATATCCCAACAAATTTCCTGCTGGGTAATCTGATTTAAAGCTGCAGGAAAATCCTCTAATAAAACCTGGATTTACTCACAACCTGCAGGATTCCCACATCCACACAATACAGTGTGTATGTGTGTGTGTGTGTGTATCTGAACACTTTCTCAGCTGTGAGAGGAAATAATATCCACTTATCTAACAGTAAACGACTTGTCATTCACACCGTGTATGGGAAGACATGGAATACTGAGCTTATGTAACACACACACACACACACACACACACACACACACACACACGCACGCACACGAAGCTCAGGTTTCCCCCTCTGTATATATTTAGTTTTCTTTGACATGCTTGACTGCAGTCATCCAGGCAGATACACCCAGAGAGTTCCCATAGGAAACACAGCAGCCTATAATAGCCTTTATATTTGAACTGTTAGCATGGATGCTAGCTGGACACAGCAGCCTATAATAGACTTTATATTTGTCCTGTTAGCATGGATGCTAGC
>VXCM01009916.1:0-10971 GCA_014773175.1 Lucifuga dentata | reverse complement strand
TTTATTCGGGCTTGGGACCGGCACAAGGAGGACACTGGCTTGTGCCCCCTTGAGGCTGCATTTATAATGACAAACTATTACATACATAAAATGATGATATGCCAAATATTAAACCCTGAAACAAAGACTACGGTTAGTAGCGGTCCACTTCATTGGCAAAACCCATCGTAATCACAGCTAGCTAAAAAGGCTGTGACATTTATTAGCTAGCTAACTTCTTAGAATCCCAAAGATGTATTTCAAAACATTTTCTCAGAGGTTACCAAAACAACTCAATGAACAAAAATGAATACGTCACCGTTTCTCCTCGGTTTTTTGTGGCTCCTGTTTACCGGCCGGAACCTTTTTCTGCCGCCACCAACTGACGAAAAGAATACGACTCCCATTGGCTGTTTGCTATGACAACTTCCGTTGATATTATGACAACTTCCGTTGATCTTTCTGGTGGACCTTGGCTCCTTTGGCTCCGGCCAGGTGCCTCTCACAGAAGTTAAATGAATGTTAAGCAACTAAATAAAATATAATTGCTTAAATTACATGTTAGCTGTTACAGATGTTTTTTCAGTATCATAAAAACTACTTTTGGCGAACTAGTATTTATTTTTTATTTTCTGTTTTTTCAAATAACTAAAGTTACCTTTAATGATGCAAAAGACTTCGTTTTATAAGTTTATCACACAACAAATGACAAAAACGAAATTCATCCATTTAAATTTAATGACGTATAAAATGTCGTATTTAAACTTCAATGTCGTAAAAAGGAAACCGGCGACCGGATGTAGACGCATTTGCGGGTCAAATCGGGTAGGGACAAACCCTTCCTGCAGGTACACTTCCTGTCCGGAGTCTGGATGGAGCCCTGCAGCCTGATACGGTTCTCACACTGCGGCAGGATCATATACAGACCGGAGCGCGCGGAGCTGCGGTGCCCGGTGTGNACGGTTCTCACACTGCGGCAGGATCATATACAGACCGGAGCGCGCGGAGCTGCGGTGCCCGGTGTGCGGGCAGGCGATCCGGCTCGGCCTGGCTCAGGCTCCGGTCCTCATCCGGTCTCCGTTCGCGGACGGACACGGGACAAAGTTCAGCTTCCTGATTAGCTCACAGAACGGAGCGACTGCGTTCAGGTACTTGGTCAGAGGTCAGAGGTCATGGAAATCCTGAGTGTTTCTCTGTATCTGCACTTTAAAGTTAATAATAAAGTATTTTAACACTCAGTACGTTTAAATCTGTCAGCATTTAGACTATTGGAGCAGGAAATAAAGTTTATAGAAAATATAATCTGTGAATACGAATAAACATGTAAATAAATTAATATAAAAACATAAAATGCATGCTTAACATTATTATTTATTTATTTATTTATTTAGATTGTTGTTTAAATGGATAATGTTTGTAAAATGTAAAAAAAAGTGGTTTANAAAAAAAAAAAAAAAAAAAGAAGCTATGTACTAATGAAACACTTAAAAAAATCTGCATCTTATCAAGTCATTTTGTCTCACTGACAAACCTGTGAAAAAAATCTGCACAAGCTGTTTCAATAAGTCAGGAAGTTTCTAGAAATGAGACCAATTAAAACCAATGACTTCACTATTATCAAAATCACAATGGATTCTAGAATATTCTTCATGTCATTTGATCCATTTCCTTCACACTCAAACCTCCAAACAATAAACAAGTTCTTGAAAATGTTAAAGCCTTTCAAGGCCTTGTTTTTGACAGAAATGTTCAGATTTTCAGAATCCAAAATGTTCCTGCTGAGGATTAAAATGAGAATAATGAGAATTCAGATTTAGTTTTAATAGCAGTTTAAAAATACTCAACAGCCAAATATTAACACATCAGAACAAAAACGTATTTTCTGTTGTTCCTGTCTAGTTTAAATGTTACCGCCCCCTGGTGGCCAAGCAGCTCAAAGCAGCAGAAAGTCTTAAAGGAGCATACTAGTGATTTTGCATGTTTGACCCCAATAAATACAGCCTGCATACACGTTACATTACTGCCAACTATTTTCCAAAACACACTATTGCAGTGGTACATTTTAACATTGTTTTTTCTACCTTCCAGGCTGCCATTGGTTTCAGTTCATTCCAGTACGACATAAAAATCAACTTGTAGAAACATGAAACGTGCTGAGATAAATAATGATCACAGAGAACATGTTGTTTTTTTTATTTTTTTTACAAAGTTACTTGATTTAACAAGTCCAGCATAGAGGTACGCAAAATAAAATTTATGTCTCTGCCAGAGAATATCTTCCCAAACTGCCTTTACCAAGAATTAGAAACTATTGAGCTTCTATATGCAAACATACATGTTAGCAGGCAGAACACTGAATTTTAAGGTGCATGAATCACCTGAACATTAGATTTTGAAAGATTAGGGGATCTGGCAAACTAACACGAAAACGTAAATACTGTTTTATATTTTGGGAAAAGGGTTGTGTATGGGTAGTATTTATTGGCTTAAACATGTAAAATCGCCAGTGTAGTTCTTTATGTGAGGACATTTCACTTTTGTCTTGTCCACAGCGAACAGAACGACTCCGAACTTCATGTTGGCATCTCCAACTCTGAAGGTAAAGAGGAAAAGAATTCTGCTGAATTCTGTGAAGTTTGGTTGTGTTTGCTTGTGTTGCTCTCCACCGTGTGGTTGCAGGTTTGGTATTCAGTTATACAAAGTCCGGGGTTCAGCAGCAGCAGCACGGATGGGAGCAGAGCCTCGTTATCCCTCTGGTTGCCCCTGACGACCTCAACCTCACTTTCAGAAAGCACTGGGATGGACAACTGGAGACATTTGCTTCTCTGGACACATGGACACCAGACAGGTCCGGTCAATATGATCTAAAATTTATATTATGATATATTTAGGATTTTTTTTTTTTAACTTAAAACATATATGATAAATATTACTAAAATCTGACGTTATACTAAAGTAAACACAGATTTACAAAGAGACTAATAAACAGACAAATGGAGACACCCTCTAACATTTACTAAAAGAGATGGAACTTTTAAGAAAACCCTCACAACCAAAAACATCCACGACTATGAGGAACGTCTGAGAATTCTGAGTTTTAGCACAGCGATAAGGAGAAACGAAACAGAGAGGAAACATGGAGCGACAAAGAGCAGCAAAGCATCAGGACAAATATCTCATTTAGTCAAGTTTTTCTTTTATTTTACCTTGTGTGTGTGTGTGTGTGTGTGTGTGCGCAGCTTTCAAGAACAGAGAGAGTTTGGCTCCTGTTGCTATGGTTTTGCCTTGAGCTTCATCAACCACATGAGAAGGTCAGAGGACAAGCAGCCAATCAGCCGAGAGCATTTCACCGCTCACTACATCCTGCCCAGGATAAGCTCCGCCTCCAGATACCTGTCAATCTACGGACACGCCCTCCACCACGGCTCCTATAGCAGCACAGCAGAGTAGAACCCAAGTATGACCAGCAGGAGGAGCTGCTGCGCTGCTCAGTGCAACTTCTGGAATCAGTGACGTCATATCCAGGGGCGGAGCTAGGGGCGGGCTTATGGGGCTTCAGTCCTGAATGTTTTCCATAAAACCCGAATCCTTTTTGTAATCGTGTGTTTTTTATTTTCTGTAGCGTTTTTGCAAAGTGCTGCGAACGGAACGGACTGAACGCACCATGTAGCGCCACTGTTTAGATCATTGTACAGCTTTTCCTTTTAAAAGATGGACATGCATTTTAAAAGATTTTAAACTTCATATCACTTTTTAAAAGACGTCACACGATTTGTTGCATTTTTCTCAAAATTTATATTTAGCTTTGGTAGATGTAAAATAGTTTGACGTGGCCGCTGGGTCTGCTAACGTGTGGCTATAAACATTCTAAAAAATAAAAACATAAAGTCAGTTTAGCTTATTTTAGGGCTCTGACTATTTGCTGTGTTTAGGCTGAGCTTTGTTCTGTTGACATGCAGACTAACTTCTATCATATATGATAAATTTATACATGTGAGAAGGTTTTTCATTCATTCACTCACGCGTGTGCTGGTCCACATGCATTTAGCGCTTGATGTTTTTTTACATTCATCTCCTCCATTTTTTTTCTGCAGTTTAAGAATAATGACCTCACAAACAGCCAGAGGTCACCTGCTGCAACCAGGTGAGCCTAGTCATGTGACTGACGGTTTGCAACCTGATAGGGCGGAGCCAGGCAGCGATGTCATCTGATAGGCTGTAGCATAGCAACCAGCCAATGATATACAAGATCAGAGGCTAAGCAACAGATAGATAACAGAGGAAGAACAGGAGGAAAGAAAGAAAGAAGCAAAAGAGAAAAGAAGACAAGAAAGGAGAGGAAAAAACGAGAGGAACCAAACTGCAGAAAGATAAAGAGAAAGAAAAGAAAAGGAGCAAAGAAACTCCGAGAAGAGAATATGAAGGTAAAGTGACAAGAAAGGAGAAAAGAAGGGAAGACCAGAAGAGAGAAGACAAAGTGCAACGACAAATATATGAAGGAGATTAGGAGGACGAGAAAAAAGTGAAGGAAGATGGAGTGAAGAGAGGAGGAGAGGAGGAGAACATGGACGTGAGCGTGATCCGAGTGAGTCACTGTGAGAAGGAGATCTTTTGTTTCTCCGTACCTGACGTCTGTCCAGGCTGCGGCGCCGCGCTGACAGGAAGCAGACTGCAGGAGGCGCCGGTGAGTCTGCCGTCCCCCTTCAGCAGCGGACACAAGACTCGCTGCTCCCTGCTGCTCTCCGCCACGGACTACAACAGGTAACACACACACACACACACACAGTACAGATACCGGCTGTTCTAACCGCTGCTTGTCTCAGGCTGCTGGACGGGACCTCAGACCTCCACACAGGAATCTCCAACACCAAAGGTACACGAAAACAGGCAGAAACTGCTAGCTTAGCTTAGCACAAAACATCCCAGCAGAGCCAAAGCTTTATTTTGTTAGCTAACAAGCTAATCCCAGACTCAGCTTGGTAGAAAGTTAGGACAGAGCTCTGACTCTGTGTGTGTGTGTGTGTGTGTGTGTGTGTGTTTAGGAGTTGTGTATAATTACACTCAGGTTGGGGTTCGTAGAGAGGAGAGCGGCTGGGAGCGTTGCATCAGCGTTCCTCTGGTGAGACCGGACATGTTCCACCTGCTGGCTCAGTGGGACCAGTACCTGGACCGCTTCGCTGATGGACCCATGTGGGACCCTGCATGGCACAGGTACGCCTCACTGTCCCTGTTTAAAAAAAAAAAAAAACTGTGGGCACCCATCAATGTCTCCATGTCTGTCCTTCCGCCTGTCTGTCTGCTTCAGGTTTGATGAGGACAACCACAACTGCTTTAGCTTCTGTCTTCAGTTCATCAACAGCGTCCTGGCAGCAGAGGGACGCAGCAGTCTGAGCAGAGACACCTTCACCCAGAGCTTCATTCTGCCGAGGACCAGGAGGGTCAACAAGTACACCACGCTGTACCGACACATCCAGAAAGAGCAGTACTACATGGTGGACAGGCAGGAGGACAGAGAGGAGGACAGACAGGAGGCCTGAGGAGGACAGAGAGGAGGACAAACAGGTGTATGTTCCATTATCATATGTCCACTGATAATGGAACACATTAATATAAAACTACTACATGTAATAATGTCTCCTGCATTAAGAAAATATTACGTGTTGTTGCACTAATTAATATGTAAAATCTATTTGGCTTCACGTGTTTCATGTTTATCATCAAAAGCATTAAAGTCATAAGTCATTTTTAAAGCTGCACTTTATCTCCTGAACAAATATTAACTTTTATTTACTTTATTTAGGATGGATGATAGATTTACTTTATGTTATAGTTTTGACTTTTGTTCAGGTGTAATAAGTTATTTCCTCATGTATTTGTGGGAATATTTGTCTACCAAAACACTTTCAAATAAAGTATCAGAATCAGTATCATTAATATTTTCATTAAAAAAAAAAAATACACAGCTGCAAAATATCAACATGTAAAGAAAGGCGGCTGGGATGTGCTGCGTCTGATTGGCTGACAGAAGCTTCCATGTTTTGCCTCCAGACCAACTTCTGAAGCTTTAAAGGAAATTTCTGACTCGTTTCATATTTCTATTAAATTTTTCCCCATTTATAAAAGAATCTAAATATTACATGTTTTTGCCCCCCCACACCACACACACACACCCACCCCCACACCCACACCCACCCACCCACACATTTTTGGGGGTTCAGCTGATACGTGCAGGACTTTGATATGTTGGACTGGATCTCTCTGTCTCTTGGACGTTGGTTTTGGACGTCCTTACCTGTGAAGGTTTTCACAGTTTCTCTGTCGTCATGGAGACGGTGTTAGGACCTAAAGCTGATTTGACTGGAAGGATCTTTTTCTGGTTTATCTTCTCAACTTGTTCACATTTGACAAAATTCACAAATGTAATTTTTTTCACGCAAAAACTGGATGTGGCACAACCACAGCCAGCAGGGGGCGATACAGAGCAGAAGCTGAGATATGAACATTAGAATCTCATTAAAAATCTGCCACCAGGTTCCAACGGTAAAAAAAAACAAAAAACTTCAGCGCAACAAATGATTTGGAATAAAATGTTTTATTTGATATAGGAGCATATTCATATTCCTCTTACTGTGTTTTCTGCATCAGCATCTTGATTTTTGAAACATAACTAGCAAGAAAAGAGGCGTGGCTTTGGCAAACTTTTTAACATATTCTGACAAATCAGCTCACTGGTGGATTCCAGGTGGGAGGAGCCTAAACCTGATCATCTGAATCACCCAATCATCTGGAAAGCAGGAAGTTACAGAAAACGGTTTATTTTTTCCCCCAGAAAACATTCAATTAAACGTTTCTTTCTGTTTTTATTCCATAAGGCACTTACGAACCATCACTCTAACTCTACGGTAAGTTTTACTGCGTCTTTACGATCCTGATAACAGTGAGTGTGTACGTAGCACAGTGGGGTCGGTTTTGGCGTCTAACTCAGCTCGACCCTATTTTAGGTCTACCTGGCTGAATGTGGCTCCTGGCGCCAACATGGCTGCTAACAGAACGTTCTGGAAACATTCAGAGAACATTCAGAGTCTGATACTCAAAGTGACTTTATGAGAACGAAGATTCTCAGAAAATGTTCCAGCATTTAGTGCAGCGCAAAAGCTAAAGGCGGCGCACACATACACACACACACCAGGTCTGTTACATCACCATGACAACGTGGGAAACAACCAATTAGCTGCCACCACTGCTGACATGTTTGACTATAAACAAATAAGAAAAAAAACAAATATTTTTGGATTAATTACTGTGAGACGTCTGCTTACATGACAGGTGCTCGCAGCCAATCACAGACAGCTTGCTGCTTACTCATCCTATCTCAGTTCCACCTAAGCTCCGCCCACATTGTCCACATGAAGATTATCTGTCTCCAGTAATGGAAAAAGACATTACTAGAGACAAGACTCTGTGTGTGTCTGTGTTTGTGTGTGTGTTCTGTGTCTCACACATGCAAAGCAGTTACATAGATAATACTGAAGCAGCAAGAATCCATCTACAATAATCAATAATCACATCCACCGTATTCATCATAGAGCACGAGAAAAACTATAAAAGTGGTTAAACATAAAAGGTTGGTCCTGTCAGCTGGGAGCTGCAGTGTGATTGGATGAAATTCCACTGGAACATCAGATTGGTCCTTGGAGTCCATGATTACCTGTGTGGGCGGAGCCACATGGTGCATTCAATGGCATGATTCAATGGAATGAGGTGAGGGAGGGGTTTATGTTATGAGGGCAGGGCTTGTATGATGTGGGCGAGGTTTAGCTAAATGGGCAGGGCTTGTAGGATGTGGGGCGGGGTTTATGCTTTAGGTGTGGCGGCAGTTTTGGGTGGATCAAGGCCTCTCATCTTAAAATAGGATACCAGCTGACTGGGAACCTCGGCGAGGACAGACTGAGCGAGAGCGGCCATGGGAGCCTGGTGAGACAGAGACAAACACGTTAGCAGTCCAACAGGAAAAGATCCTCTGAGGACACGGCGAGGGACAAATCGTTTTAAAATGACATTTCCTGCTTTAGTGAACATTTTGTCTTGGCACAGTTCAGCACATCAGAGGTTAAACGCTGCAAAGATGTGCTGGCTCCTCCCCTCACATGTACAGGTCCTCACCACTCACAGGCTGCATACAATCCCAGGATACCCCCCCCTTCCCACCAGAAAGTGACCACAGACATTCATTTCCTGTGAATCACTGTAAGCATGACTCGGCTTATTTTGTGTTTCATATCATACTCTGTTTTCATACTTTCTGTAATTTTCCTGCTCAGCCACGCGGGGAACGGGAATCTGTCTTTGAATTGCCTGTCCTGAAGTTTCTTCCATGTTTTTCCAGATGTGATGAGGTTTTTAGGAAGTTTTTTTTTGAGACACAGGAAGTGATACTGGGCCATACAGACTTCCTTTAAGATGGACGTTTCAAAGCTTTTCTACAGAAAAGATGTCATCTATGTAGACAGTGAAGAGTGCAGGAACCCTGAGGAACCCCTTTAGAACACCATCCACTTCAACACACTGCAATCTATCAGAAAGAATGTTCTGAATCCACATTAAAGCAGTGCAGGACGGTCCATGTGAGACACGGCGTCTCCTGCTGCCAGCCTTCACTGATGAGAAAAGACGGACGGGTTTGGACTCCATGACTCTGCTGCCTATTTCCTCCTCACCGTCATGTGACCGTCATGTGACTGCACACAGAAATTAACCTACTGCAGAGAAAACTCTTCTATTCTTACATCTTCAGGTTTGTCATGGAAAGGCCATCATGTTGTTACATGTATGGATTACGTGTCCATTTTAACACGACTCAGACTCATCTAGTCAGGCTCAGTGGGCTTTCAGCTTAACTTAGCTTACAATGTTAGCATGCTCACAGGCTAATATTACAGACAGCAATTGTGGACCAAAGTGGCAGACTGACACTTACATTAATGAACTGTCTGTATGGGACAAACTGGACGATGTCCCTGGCGATGGCCTCCCCCACAGTCGACCTCAGCACGCCGTCGTCTCCGTCCAGAAGCTCCATGGCCTTGAAGTCTGCTGGCCCGACTCCCACAATGATGATTGACAGCGGCAGCTGTGACGCTCGCACGATGGCGTCCCTGGTCTGATCAAAGTCCGTAATCTCTCCGTCAGTGAGGATGAGGAGCACAAAGTACTGCTGCAGAGACAGAGAGGAAGGTGAACGCGAGCGTGCTTATCTGTGTGTGTGCGTGCGTGTGTGTGTACGTGTGTGTGGCTCTCACAGAGGCAGTGTTGGTCTGTGCGGCGGCGGCGATGCCAGAGACGTGGTTAATGATGGGAGAGAAGTTAGTTGGTCCAGAGAGTCTGAGCTGAGGCAAAACCATCCTGTAAGCGTCTACGATGCCCTGAATACCTGAGAGAGAGAAATAACAGGAATCCATAATGACTGACAACAGAATAACAGACACCATCCTTCAGGTTTTACCGTGTTTATGGTTATAATGCTAATCTCTCTCTATTGTTGCCATGGTTATCTGCAATTGAATAATCCCTGAACCCTGTTTGCACCTCCTTAAGATGCTGATCATGGCTGAGATGTTTATTAATATGATTTTAATATATGCAACTGCCAGCCAATCACATTTATATTGTATATTGTTATAGTGTGTGTGTGTGAGTGTGTGTGCGTATATGCGTGTGTGTGTATGTGTGTGTGTATGTGTACCTTTGCAGTGTGGGTTGCTGGGGTTGAAGTTGAGGGCGAACTCATGATGAGCTGCCTGCAGATTCAACAACACAAGCCATAAAACACATCTCTGCCCATCTGTTCTGTTAGAATGCTGTGCTGTGATTGGCTGGTTAGAATGCTGTGCTGTAATTGGCTGGTTAGAAAGCGGTGCTGTAATTGGCTGGTTAGAAGTGGTGCTGTAATTGGCTGGTTGGAAAGCTGTGCTGTAATTGGCTGGTTGGAAGCAGTGCTGTAATTGGCTGGTTAGAAAGAGGTGCTGTAATTGGCTGGTTGGAAAGCTGTGCTGTAATTGGCTGGTTGGAAGCAGTGCTGTAATTGGCTGGTTGGAAGCAGTGCTGTAATTGGCTGGTTAGAAAGCGGTGCTGTAATTGGCTGGTTAGAAAGCTGTGCTGTAATTGGCTGGTTGGAAGCAGTGCTGTAATTGGCTGGTTAAAAAGCGGTGCTGTAATTGGCTGGTTAGAAAGCGGTGCTGTAATTGGCTGGTTAGAAAGCGGTGCTGTAATTGGCTGGCTGGAAGCTGACCTGGTAATCTGGAGGCAGTTTGGCCCCAAAACCAAATGCTGGGAAGAATTTATCACTGTCAGAAAACACAAAATAATCACAGTTATCTTCACATGAACCAAATTTAACCTTTCACCTGCAAGACGAATCAGGATTTCAGTTTTTCTTTTCAGTCCTACGATTGCGATCTTTAGGACTCAGGGTTAAAGGTTTGGGTTGCGGGGTTCAGGAGTTTAGGGCCTTCAATCTTCAATAAGCAGATTCCAGCGCAGATTCATAAAACAAAGCAAATTTGATCCAGAATGGGAATAAAAATTTCACACAAACAGAGCCAGACTACAAAGCAACAAAAAGCATTTCTGTGTCTGCTGTCGTTCACCTGCTGCAACAAGCTGCTGCTGCAGGAAGAAGTTCAGGTTCAATCAAAGTAAAATCAGAGAATTCCTCTAAACAGTCTCAGCGTGGCCATTTTAGTCACACCTGAGTGCTGCTGCTGCTGCTAAAGGGTGGGTGTAATGTTTGGGTTCAGGGTGTAAGGTTTGGGTTCAGGGTGTAAGGTTTGGGGTGTAAGGTTAAGGGTTCAGGGTGTAAGGTTAAGGGTTCAGGGTGTAAGTTTGGGTTCAGGGTGTAAGGTTTGGGTTCAGGGTGTAAGTTAAGGATTCAGGGTGTAAGTTAAGGGTTCAGGGTATAAGGTTTGGGTTCAGGGTGTGAGTTAAGGGTTCAGA
>VXCM01009915.1:0-10947 GCA_014773175.1 Lucifuga dentata | reverse complement strand
ATTCAGGAGAAGGTTGTTTCTGCTGCACCAGTTCACCAGCTGCTCCACTTCCTCTCTGTAGGCCCGTTCGTCGTCGTTCCGGATGAGGCCCACTACTGTCGTATCATCAGCATATTTGATGATATGATTGATTAGTACTAAATCTAAGGTTATTACTGATGCAATACAGTGAATCATTATGGCTGGTTTAGACACCCATGTAACCATGACAAGATGGTCACTGAGTTACATCCAATTCATCCATCCATCCATTCTCTATAAGCACTTATCCTGTGCAATCAACGGGGGGCTGAAGATGGGCTCCAGTATTCATGATCAACAGGCAGGGTGCATACTGAGCAGGTTGCCAGTCCGTTACAGGGTGAGACAAACTCGTCACACTCCCATTCACTCTTACAGGCGGCACGGTAGCTTGATGGTTAGCTCTGTCACCTCACAGTAAGAAGGTCCTGGGTTTCAATCCGAATGAGGTCCATCTGTGGGTAGTTTTCATGATCTTCCAGGTCCTCCAGTACTCCAGTTTCCTTCCACCTCCAAAGTCATGCAGGTGAATTGGAATCTCTAAGTTACCCATGAGTGTGAATGTGTGTGCCTGTGAGCGGTGTTGAGACTGGAATCCCCGTTGTATGCAGCCTCTTACCAATGACCACTGGGATACATTCCGTCCCTCCAGGACAAGAGAATGGATGGATGGATGCATGTCTTCAGACTGTGGGAGGAAACTGGTGCACCCAGAAGAAGTCCATGAAGACAGAATCCCACTGATCCACCTTGTGCCACCCTGCAGTGAAATAAAGTCTGCAGGAACTCCTCTGGACTTAATCTGATTTGGAAACTATTCACATAGCATATAATATATTCTCCAAAGTTGAGATGTAATCATTTCTGCTCTAAACTGCTTAGCTGGATGCTTGAGGGCTCTATAACACTTCCAGTTATGAGAAGTTTGTGCATGCACACAGTCAGCAGAGGCACTTCTTCATTTCTCTAGCTGTGGTTAAAGCAAAGAAACAAAGAAAATATCCCCAACGTCTGAGCCAGTGCTCTATTTTCAAGTCTCCTGGGTTGGTTTTCACACAGTATGAGCTGCCAGTCATTTGTGGACTTGTTGGTTGCTTACCTCAGCATCCAGCAGTGAGCAGGCTGTTACAGACACTCTCCATGTTTTTATAGACTGTGACGTTTGCAGCTGAAGCCGTTAATTATTTAAAATTTTTCAAGCTGTGAATGTACAAACTGAACTGTCCTCAATGAAACTGGTTTTACGTATTGTAACAAGTTTATAACTGATTAACAGAAAATGACGTTAAAATAACATGAAATAGTACAATGTGGCTGTGGCTGTTACTTTACTGCATTCGAGTACAATAAATAAATGTACTGCAGCAGTGACCCACAGTGCTCTTCACTTGCTTTCATCATCCATCACCTGTTGGACCATTTTTGAGTACAGCAGCGTTACCTTCCACCACCACAATAATAATAAAATGTACATTATAAAGAGATAGAGAGAGCTGGCTCAACTTTAAACAATCCTGCACAATCCATTACGCTCAGCACAGTACTGGATTTTTACAATGTTTGGCTATAAAAAAAAAAAAAACAGTTATGTGTTGATGACTTTACTCTCTGGTGTTCTGATTAATGGTGTTTTAAGTCACACCGGCTCATAAACTGACCACAATGTATAAAGAGGGCTAATGGGATTATTGATCAATTCCAATGACTCAGTGATTACTAAGGCAGCTGCTGAGATTTCTGCTTAATCACAACCTAAAGCGGAAAGTAAAAAATCCTCCTCATACAATTTCAACTTCTCAAAGACAGAGGATGGTGTGATTATCTGCTGTCATAACACAATTAAGCCTGCAAATGATCATTCTCAAGCCAAAAATGCAAATGACCAGGCAGGATTATTAATTCTTCCAGGATGTAGCATTGTGAGATTTATACTGGATTTCCACTTTAGATTACATAGCTTATTGTAGCCTGCATTGAGAAGATAAAACTTTTAATTGTGCCCTTAACAGCCAGCTATTATGTTATTGATATTTTGTGGCCCACAAAGGTTTATTGACCTTTGTGGGCCACAAAGGTCAGTAAACAGATTAGGTAATACTGCCGTGTGGTAAACACTGTTTTTAGTTTTATTATGTGCTCGATGAAATAGTATATATCAGTAAATCAAATTTCCTCTCTAAGTCTATATTGTTATTACACCACCTGTTAAAATTATGACTTCCAGGCCTGAGCATAAGTGTCTTTGTTCTAAAGTCAAATGCAACAGTTGCTGTGGATAAGCACATCTGCTACATACAGATAACATAAAATGTGATCTATTCAGACCAGCTACTAGTGGAAGATGGGAACAGATGTGGAAAAACAAAACTAAGTGGATTCAGTGAAGTACTTATCATTGTGGAAGACTAATATGCAGTGACATATTCATTGGAAATTCTTCCAATAACTATTCTACCACTTGATCCTGTAGCATTTTCATATGATTTCATCAAGCATTTCATTTTTTCCAGGACAAAAGATGAAAAGCCCAAAAGTTTAAAGGACCATACCAGCGATCGTACATGTTTGAGCCTAACATATTGAATTTTTATACACTTAACGTTATTGACAACATTTGACATAATTTCCCAAAGCATATTGCTGGAATGGTGAATTTAAAAAAAAAAAAAAAAAAAAANAGGTAATCCATCATCACGAATAAGACGTATATTCAGGGTTTTTTTTTTTGAAGTGCTGTAATTTTAGCATTGAAGCACAATAAAAAGCACAGAATTATCTGAAAATGCACCAGGGAATATAGTCCCAAAAGAAGACCTGTGTTTATCAAGAAATTTAAATGGCAGTGACTCCATAAGGCTGCGTAACTATTAGCAGGTGAAGCATCAATTTTAAGGTGGGTATATCGCTTAAATATTTGATTTTGAAAGATTAAGAGATTTTGCTAAATATCAGGAAAACTGAAATATGGTTTTATCCTTTGGGAAATGGTTGTCAGTAACATAACATATGAAAATTGAATATATTAGGCTCAAACATGTATGATTGCCAGTATGGTCCTTTAAAGGTATGTCTACTAACTAGTGACCAGCTAGTTTTGATTTTTGGGTCTTTGAAAATTTTTTAAAGGCCCTGCACACCATGCAGGTGTTTGCAGATATTCTGGCAAATTAGAATTTCCAAACTCCACCTACTTAAAAACACTTGCCCCACCCTTACAGGGATCAGTTTCCACCCACACAGTCCTGGGAAGTCTACAGGCCTCAGTATGCTTCAGCTAAAGTGCCTGTCAGATGCTTGGATAGGGTCGGACCCCATTTCTGATGGTCAAATCCGTCACTCATGTCCTCTTCATGCAGTGATTGGCCAGATGGAGTGAGGTGTGAAAATGGGTTTTCAATCACTGTTTCTGTGCTTAGAACCCCATGCTCTGCTGTGCCATAAATACTGTCAAGCAAATCAGACTAGCCTTCACTGTAATATCCTATGATTGAGAGGTTTGTTTAATATTGAAAGCAGACCTTGAAAAAAAATACTGAAAAAAAAAAAAAAANAAAAAAAAAAAAAAAGCTTTTGATGTCATACTTGTACTTTTGGTGATTTGCTGGCAAACAGGAATGCAGGACATGGTTGAGATGAAAGGACAGGTATGATGCTGTATGCTTCTGTTTCTTTTGTATAGTTCATGGCTTTCCAAGCAGCTTTCTGACTATGGCCATGAGGCTACGGATTATGCAAAGAAGCACAGATTGTAAACAACACTAAGGGCCAATTATCTAACAGGATGACGCACAACAGAGAGAGAGATGGGCAAGCTGATGTCAACTTGTTGGTTTCCTTTATAAATCCTTGTTTATGTTTCCAGAACTCTAGATGATAGTTGCTCAGGCCTGTCCTTCACCTGCAGGTTCCTAAGCCACCAGGGAGGTTAGCATATGCTAAAAAACTTTGCAAAACTAGTCACTTCACAAATCTGACTTTTTTAGGATTAAGAGACAGTGGCCTCATACAAAACACATTTTTTATTTTTCATAATATAGCCGTGACGTTATTGCAGTCTGATGACGACACCATAGTCTGTTACATCTTGTATTATTCACCATGGCAACTCTGAAATGTTCCTGTGTTGATTGGAAAAAGTGAGATGGGCTGATAATGCTGAGGAAATTAATAGGAATAATTGATGTCATCTGCAGTTTGGAAGTCTCAAATTATTACCGTCACCACTGCACCGTCTGCTGCACTATGGAGACTAGATAGTAAGGTGAAAACACCAAAATGAGTAGAAAATCAGCATCACAAAAGAGAAGAAAGAAGCTCAAGTCATCTTCACCCATCTTAAAGGGAATAAGTATGCAGGGAGTGGGCATCGATCTCCTCATTCTTCCTCCTCTTCCTCAATGTGAAGAGGATGTTTGGCCTTAGGCTACCATCTGGGACAACAACAAGGACTGTGGTGGGACTGAAGCACGGGAAGCATTCTTCTGAAAAAACACGCATAGCTATGTGGCTCTGAACCAAACCTCCCACCCAGGGTGAAAATCCCTGTGCTGCTGCATTCATTTGGATCTGAAGCACCCACAAGCTTCAAGGAAAAAGCCCCTCTCTGTTCCTGAAACCTCAACTGGCATTCAGGACCTTAGTCCTCCAGAGATTTTTCGGTGAGAGATAAGAGCTACTGCAGGACCACTCACCAAGCCTTGTTTGTGACCTTTGGCCTTCACTTCCAACAGTGACTTCAAATGAGGAAGGATATGAATCAGAAAAGAAACTTACATGACTGTACTGCTAATATACTGTATGATGATTAAGCTAGTTCAATTAAACATCTTCTTTTATGTCCAATCAAAATTCTATTTTAAATTCTCAGATGGCATTGAAATAAGTCAAACATTAACCATCTTTCATTTGATCTTCTATCACTTTCATGGTACATTGCTTTCAAGCTTTCTGTGTCTTTCAAGTCAAGTCACATTGATTTGTATAACCCAGGACCACATACAATGTTTCAAAGGGTTTTACAGACCCGCACATTAGCGGTTTCCCGACCCAGCCCGAGCTCTTTATGAAGACGAGGAAAAACTCCCCAAAAACCTTATTACATAAGGAAAATGTAAGAAACCTCAGGAGAGGCTATTCAAAGAGAGATTCCCTCTCCTCAAATGAGTCTTTCTGCCTTCATCTTTGTCTCTCTCCCCCTCTGGCTCTGCTGGGATCATTTTAATGAAATTAATTGAATTTGTTGTAAAATTTCATGAGACCTGAGCACAAATTCTTCCATCCTGAGCAGAGAGGTACTGCCTGCAGGTACAGAACAACATCCTGCTTCTACCTGCACCAGCACGCAAAAAGCCTGTCCTCGCTACATGTTTTAAGCATCAGGAAATACTTTTAATGAGTTTAAAGAGGCACTGTGACTTTGGGATTGTACTTACAGACAAGCACTTTGTGTGTGTGTGTGTGTGTGTGTGTGTGTGTTGTAGCATAAACGCTCAATAAGTAAGCTAATCAAAGTTGCAATGTTAAGATTATAATTTAAGTAAAGAAATATCAATTTTCTTTAATTCGGGGCACCTCTTCACATTATGTGAAGAAAAACTCATTTAAATTTAACACTTTGATTCTTGAATTGATATTCAATCTCAAGTCTAAAGGGAAAGTGTGCACCATTGAGATCTATAAAGGGGCAAAAATGAAACATAAAGTGATCAAGAAGTTTTCCTTGTAAAGTTGGAGAAGCTTCACAATATTAGTTGGTCTGCATGGAGACACTTTGAAAGTATGGAGACTGTTGCCAGCCATTCAGATTCAGTTTGATCTGCAGCACATCTGCATAAAGAGTTTTAAGTGTTTTCTGTACAACATGTTGATATTGGAAATATTATGCAGCACACCTTCCTCAGACTGCAGCAGGATAGGTTACAATTAGCAAGTGTAAAGTTTAGGCTGGAAATCTTTGGTTCATTCATACTTAAAGAAGAGGAACCAGTTAGTAACAGGTATCAGATCAGACAACCATGACATTAGTGATAAGGATCTGGTTTGGTGCGTTTACTTTCATGAAGTTTTTCTTTTTTCTTCTGTGACTTAAGGCTTATTACGATATTTTACAGTGTACTGTTAAATGTTTAAAACATTCAATCAGGCCTTACATTTGGATTTGATATATTAAGTATTAATAAATTATTAAATCTTGATCATGACAGTGGTGTTGAGGTTTTCATTAGGAATGAAAACACTATGATGGCAATACGTATTGATGCCATCATAGTGCTCAGGGACGTTTCCTCATCCATGAGTGACAGACATGAGAGGCTAAAACAGTTTTTCACGCACAAACAGTGCGTGTCCTGAAATAATGAGCCAGCCTCATGCTTGTGTGTTGAAGGATTCAACTGACAGATTGTACTTACTTTGTGACCGCTAGTTCAAGTCACTTGTGATCCTGAGATCTTGAGCCACAAATGTTTCTTTTGGAACATTCATTGTGCTCCATCAAGCACTAAAACACCCAAGTGATTATGGCTCTTTCAAACTTTAACAGCAAAAACACTACAAACACTGATATAAGTTAAGAAGTAAAAACATCTGAATATATCAGAAATGTGTTTATTATTAGCACTGATATGACCAGGAAGTAGCAGCAATTCAGTTCACAAAGGTATCCACTGCACCAAAGCCTTAATCTGATATTGTGATATTAAAGGCACTAAAATTAATCCTGCACAATCTGTTCACAGTTACATCGAAATGCACTGAAGAAACACTGAGATCTTATTATTTAGGTATTTAGATCATATTTGGAGGTGGTCAGGGACACGTGACCACATCTGTAGTGTACGGTGAATGCAAATATATGTCACCTGTACTGTGCTTATAATGTTACAAACCACATGGTGGAATACAGCTGATATTGTATGTCTCAAGAGTTTTAATTTCAGAACCAATGTGAGCTGTAAAGTGTGTTGCTAAGGACATAAATTTGTTTTCTGGTCCACAACCAACAGTTTCCCCACAGATAAAATCAGTTGCGACCAGATTAATCACCCAAGAGACACCTCTCTCTCCTAAAATGTGGCACTCTAAAGCAGAGAATTTAGTTTTCCTTTGCTAATTAATGTGTCAATTTTGTTTTGACTTCAGATGAAGCAGTATGAAGTGTGGTTTTTGAATAGGAAGCAGTTCATTAACATGCCGATCTTCACTGGCTTTTACCTGTGACACCCCTTACAACAACACACCGGTAATGGGACACCAGTAAGCTAATTAACACAAGGAAAGCTTTCTGAATGAGCCTCAGTTATCACGGTGCTTATTTAGTGTGATTCTGTGTAGTTACCTTGATTTTTTTTTTTTTTTNTTTTTTTTTTTTTTTTTTAATGAAATACCCACACAGTCTATACAGGATCAAAGATGCTCAGCGCATCTCCACAGCTGCAGTTCCACTTCCAGCTGAGTTTGCAGTTGCTATGCAAAGCAAAAAAAGATCCAGTTCATCTTGTCTGACATATGGGATGCAGTAGAAAGGGTAGCACTTTTGCACTCTCTCTGTTACGCACTATTCCCTCCCATTGAACTCTTGTAGCCCTGCTTTAGACACAGCTGTTAACACACACACACACACATACACACAGAGATTGTCCTGCCAGATGGTCCAGGCCAGATGACGTGGTCTCCAGAACCCATGGCCACACTGATGCACAAACTCTTACCACATGGCACACAAGCACAGACATAGATTTCACAAATAGATGGTGTGTATCCACATTAACTGCTGGCAGAATGAAATAAAAATTGGAATATGATTCATATTCATTTAGCTTCATTTTGTCACTCCTGAGCAAAAATCTGAAAATTAGGGGGAGAGATGAGAGGCAAAAGGAGGTGAGGGTGGAAGGAGAGAGAGAGAGAGAGAGAGAGAGAGAGAGAGAGAGAGAGAGAGAATGGTGTCAAACCAGAGAACACTGGTCTAGTGATGGATGGTGCCCTTTAACAATCAAAGCCTTTGAGGGTGGAGGAGGGGCTACACATTGGTAGTGCCAGGGCCCATACCAGCTAGTGTCAGCCTCCGCCATAGAGACAAATAACTGAGCCACGATGCTGCTGCATGCATAAGAATGACAAACGCCCAGCTTCTTCTCACCGTGAGGAACCAAGCTCATGCATGCAAGCATACAGCAGTGCACTTTAAGCAAAAAGCACATGGGTCCGTTCATCCATCCATCCGTCTCGAAAAATAGTCACGGATGCTTTTGTTTATTTGTAGGTTATTCTCAGAGACCCATGAAGAAATTTTAGTTGTAGGATTTTTGTCGTCCTTGTGATGAAGCCAAAGTTCATAATGAAAGTCAACTTCTTATCTACTATAAACTATCTACTACAATAGTATTTCATGAAGGGTGCAGCCGTGCACATCATGTACAATGTTGCATTAGTGCGATGATTCTGTTTGATAACCTTGGAAAGTACACCAGAGATTGAATATTCATGGGACTACACAGAGGAAAATCTAATTCTTTAAGAGCATAATCTGATTCTGTTTTCAGTTACAATTTGACATGTATTTTAAGGAGCTTCCCAACAGGGTTAGTAATGAGCAAATGGAGGGGTGCGGAGCTTTGGTCCATCCTCCTCCTCCTTCTCTGCCAGCAGTAAAGAAGAACATTCTGACTGACCCCATCAGGCTTGGCTAAATCAATGCTAACTGAAGGGGACTGTTCCTCCCATAAAAAGTCAAGAGTAGCCAACAGGTCCCAAATGCAATTAGAGGTTAGCATAAACATTTCTTTGATTGAAAGCCAAAGAAGCTGGAATGAAGACTGATTCTCAAAGTGTTGCCTCTTAGCATCTTATTTCCACTGAGCTTTATCTAGCTTGATTTATCCATTTCCTATCCAGTTCTGTCGCTTTTTACAAAGTTGACTTCTTTCGATTTAAGAAGAGAATCCAATTAGTTTTGTTCGTTTGAGTTTTTAGAAGTGCAACTGTGTGTGTGGAGTACAATTTAGGGTGCTTTTACACCGAGTTTATTTTGGTTTGTTTGGATGAAATTGGGTGAAAGTTTAAGTTGTTACAATTTACCGCTAGGTTTAGTTTGATTTAACACAGGGAAAAAAAAAAGCCATCTGAGAAAGTTCGTTCACCTCATTGTTCAGATGTGCTGCCTTCAGATTGTAATCAATATATCGCCTTGTAATAGGTTCAGAACTACTGTAGTTCCAATCGAGATCAAACAAACCACTCCAGAACCTCTTTCCTCAAAATGGTCAGAGTATATGGTTGTTTTGATCCATACCTGAATGTGATTGCTGTGTTCAGACTTGCCCCAAACAAACCGATCCAAGGAGAGAAAACAATCTTTAGTCCAACTGAGTATTAAGATCACATGATGTTCAGTCACACACACACTGAGCTGTAGTTTTACATCAGGCATTACCAGATAACTGTCTATACCGTAGATCCCTGCCGTGCCTCCACCAATAAAACCTAATGTGCAATGCACAGCCCAAGCTGATTTGGATAATACTGGTATTAAATAACCAAGATGAGACTTAATTTCTTTTTATGTCCATCTTTGTATTAATTACTCGTAAGATTTCAGTTACTAATATTCAGTGTTCTCAAAATAAATCATAACAAAATCAGACAATAAACAGTAGTATGAATGTTTTCCTTTAAATCCAGTTTAGTTTTGGTTCCAACCGAGATGTCTGACACATGTCAAGAGATGTGCTTGACAAACACCAAAAAGTATCTCCTTCACAAAGTCTGTTTGGGTTTTCATCCTACCAAAATGTAAAATATGTGCTGGCTCTGAGATACGAGACATACCTATCAGCCTTCTCATGCAGTATTTCACAAATAATGTCCAGGGCTGCAGATAGAAATCAGTATCCACCAACAATGCTTATTCTTTGCATTCAGGGCTCACTCAGGAATTTCTGGATGCAGAACTGTTTTCTGGTCACTAGCTCTCCTTTCTGCCTTTGCTTTGACACCACTTTGACAGAGAGAAAATTCACTCATATGCTTTTATAACAGAAAATTCATGATGTCTTTTTATCTTCATCAGATGGTTGTCTTTCACAAAATGTCTTAGATATGTCTCATCAATAACAATAGCTGATCAATTCATTTTTGCACATTTTGCAAGCTATCTTACATATCATTCTGCTACAAAGGATCCATGCATCAAGATGATTTGGTTGAACACACTGATACAGCATAAGATAAAGGTAAAAAAAAAAAAAAAANTAAAAAAAAAAAAAAAAGAGGGGTAAGGCTTTATGCGACACAATGTCTTTATAAATAGTACATTTTTAAAACACATCTGCTCAGTCCCATTTTGTAAACCTTTGTAAACCTGTGTCCTACATAACCAACTACTCTGCATGAGAGTAGACTGACCTGCAATGTAAGAGCTTAGGTAACCAATAATGATTCATCTCATTAACAACCCTTCATGTGTGTGGGCAGAAGAAGAGATTGCACAAAAGCTCAAAAACAAACCAATTATTTAAAAAAGCCAATCTTCTCAAGCTAAGTGTTTCAGACAAAGAGCCAAAGTCCTCTTACACTTTTTGTCCTTGTTTTCTCTTTCCACTGATTTGAATGACACAGAACAAGTTTACAGTGACATGATGGTGAATCACTCTAATGTGTGTTTAGCGTTCAAGGGGAAATTTCTTTTTTCTTATTTGTCTTTCATTTTGTAGTGTAATATTATAGGAAATATGTGTTGAACATTATAAACTACAAACCCATTGGTCCTAAACTGCCCTGAATGCTTTGTTTTGCATTAGTATTTTACTTCAATCAATCAATCAATCAATCAATTTATTTAAAGTGCAAAATCACAATGCATCATGGTCCTGATACACTTTACAGTAAAAGAAACAAAACAAAAACAAAAACAAAAACAAAAACAAA
>VXCM01009914.1:0-10924 GCA_014773175.1 Lucifuga dentata | reverse complement strand
AAACAGCGTTCCGTAGTCTGCCTTGTCGGACGTTCTCCTGTTGTGAACGAGATAATTCCTCCTCGTACTCCGCTATCGTCCTTTCATATAGTCCAACTTTAGACATTCTGACTTATTCTCAAAAGAAACTCCGTCAAAAACACTGTATATGTATCTATAGGTCACTCAGACTGTCTTGTTTCCGTCTCTGTCGGTGTTTTTCCAGCTAGCAAGCTAAGCTAACTAGCTTAGTAGCTTAGCAAGAGATGAGTCACTTATTAAAAAAAGACAAGCAGCGTTGTCCACTCAGACAGATTTATCCGTACGGTCAAACGTTTCTGTCCGTCTGAAGGTCAAAGTAATTTTTTTTTTTTTTAATAAGTGAATATCTGAATAAAAACAAAGTTAGCTCTTAGCTAAGTTTGCTTTATTCAGGTCTCTCTAGGGGGTGTCAACAGAATTTTCCCATCATTCATAGTTTTTGAATTATTAAACTTTATTTAAACCAATTTTTCCACTTTTTTCAACATTTCCACTATTTCAGCTCTTCCCATTCTTTCATACTGTCACTTAAAACTGTCGTTCCATTTTTGAAACATTCATCCAACCTTAAACAATTTTCAACAGATTCCGATGTTTCAACTTTAATACTTTATGAAAAAATTAAAGGGCAATTTCAGTGTTTTTCAAAATTTTCAAATTTTCCAATATTTGAAAACTAACTACTTCCACATGCTTACAGATAGAAACTTCAAACCAACTTTATAGTCTTAATCTTGATATGTACTTTAAGGGTTGTCAACAGAATATTCATATCTTCCATCTTTTCAAGCAACTTTCAATCAGTTTCAAGAAAGATTCAATCAATTTCAAGCAATCGCTTCAAGCGGCGGGTTCAGCGTACAAACACCCCGCAGCTTCTTCAGAAACTGTATATTTTAATTTTATTTAACTTGTTTGATCTTATATTATGTATATTTTAATTAGCTGTTATTAACATTTTGTGTTTGTCAATCACCTGTGAAGCACTTTGGGTTGCATTTACTTGTATGAAAGGTGCTATATGAATAAAGTTTGATTGATTGATTGAACACATGACAAATATAAGCGTTATCAGGCTAGGCCAAATATGTTTTTGTCAGTTCTATCTCTGCTATATATGGCAGCGTATTACTGCCACCATGACAAAAATTTTTTTTTACCAAGTTTCTCGTTATAACATGAAAAGTTTCTCGTTCGTAATATTATCTGAACCTAACCTAATGATCAGCATTGTCCTTATTATTCACAACCAATAACTGTTCTTTCTGAGCAAATATACTGAAACAAAATGGGTTAGTCATCTGTGCTAAATAAATTGAACTCATGTTAATGAAAAGTAATCTGAACCGTCACTGATAACAGTTTTTGTCAGTCGCTTTGGTACATTTCTCAGAGTAGAACTGAAATTCTCAAAACTGCTTGTTTAACCTACACATCATCTTGTCACTTGTGCACATCATAAAAGCAATTTCTCATTCTTTTGAACAAATTGCAAATGCTTTGACACATTCACGCAAATGCTGTTTCCTACATGATCAATTGCTTACATCTTGTTGATCAGAATGTGTTATACTGCTTCTCTGTTGAATAGTCTTACCCCCCAAAACATACAGGCATCAGTTCATCGTATAAGTCATTACATGCAAAATGGTTGAACCAGTTGTCATAATTTGTCAAGCATATTCTATATACATTTCTATTAGATTTTTTTTGTAAATGTGTCCTAAGTTGATGAATTGCTCTCAGGTGAATCTGGACTTTCACTAATGAAGGGGAATGNGTAAATGTGTCCTAAGTTGATGAATTGCTCTCAGGTGAATCTGGACTTTCACTAATGAAGGGGAATGAGTGAATTGTTAGATCAACCAATCTGAAAATCAATCAATCAATCAATCAATCATGGTCTTACAATGGCCAAGGCTGGTTGAAGGGTGCAGCCAGTGTTGGGAGATCAACCGTGTCCTCTATCATTCAAACATTTCATGGAGAGAAGAGGTATGTAATCCAACAATGTACACTGTACTGTAATACTGTACACTTAATGTAATGCTTCATATCACATTCCACTTGTATTTTATAGTATATAGTAAATATATTTTATAGATACATACTGCACATATACTGTAACACACAAACACACCTATGTATACATATACAGTGTGTGTGTGTGTATATATATATATATATATATTTCAGTATATATATATATATACACACACACACACATATAAAATATATACTGTATACACACACACACACACACCGTATATGTATACATAGGTGTGTGTGTGTGTTACAGTATATGTGCAGTATCTGTATAAAATATATTTACTATATACTATAAAATACAAGTGGAATGTGATATGAAGCATTACATTGAGTATACAGTATTACAGTACAGTGTACACTGTTGCATTACATACCTCTTCTCTCCATGAAATGTTTGAATGATGGAGGACATTTTTGAGGATATATATATATACATACATATATATAACTGTACTCAGATGACCCATACTCAGATGACCATGCTGGCTGCCATGGATGCAGCATGTGAGGACATCACAGCAGACGCCTGCAGAGGATAAGACATTCCAAAAGATTCTTTCCGTGCTGCATTGCGAGGGAAGATATCTGCTGTGATGTGGATGAGAACCTGTGGCCTGACGGGAACGTCAGGAGATGCAGAAAGACTGCACTGTAATTCCCCATACAGCACTGCATGTATGCATGTACATGGTGTTTCCTGNAAAGACTGCACTGTAATTCCCCATACAGCACTGCATGTATGCATGTACATGGTGTTTCCTGTGTTTATATTTCTAATTTTGTATTTTTTTCCTTTGTGATATGCAGTTCTGCTTTTTCTTTTCTGTATTACAATGACATGGTCTGTCAATAAATTACAGTATAAACAGTAAAGGCATAAATGGGAATCTTGTCCAATCAACACACAGTAATGTGCCACTTTGTACTGTTGAAATTCATATATGCCATACAGCAAAAGTGCAGCCTTGTGCATTTTCAATCATTGTCATCAAAACCTTAGCCATAGTTTACATCAGAAAATATTTACAGAGTACTCTGTTATATTGACAACATGACTAAGCATTTTGACTATCTTGTTTGTAAACAATGACACAAGGACTTGTCATTTTGATGGCTCTGACATGTTCACTGACAAAGATTTGCTTTTGAGAGATGAACTAAGAATTTTGAGCAAGTTACGGGCTTTTGCAGGTAATGCATTGTGTGGTGCTGTTTGTATGAATTGTTTTGAGAAATGCACTTACTGTTTTGAAAATGTTAAGGATGATCTGAGAAATGTACCAAAACGACTGACAAAAACTGTAATGCTATGCTATGCTATATTAGTACATGATACCCCTTGTTGTAAAATGGGCAAGTCTCTTGCTAGCTTTTAAATGTATTCACCAATCTGAGATTTACATAAAATGCACATAGCTGAGATATATAGTATTTCTGCCAGTTTTGATAATCTCAAAGGTATATTGAATACTAAAGGGCATACAGAGCAGTGACAGGACATATTCTATCCCAAAAGTAAAGAAAAAAAATACAATTATGGACAAATTAATTGGATGATTTTTTGTCACAGTCATGCTCAGACAATTTAGAGCATTTTGACTGCAGGAAGAAACTGGAGTGCCCAGAGAAAAACTTCCTGTATTATGATTTCATATAATCAATCTTAATTAATCTGGATGATTTTTGTTTACCATCACAGTCATGCTCACAATTTAGAGCATTTTGACTGTAGGAAGAAACTGGAGTGCCCAGAGAAAACTTCCTGAATTATGATTTCATATAATCAATCTTAATTAATTTGGATAATTACTGTCTAACTGAACACTCTATCATTCTTGTTCAGAGGAACTTTGGCTTTCTAAATGTGGTTGTGGTGCAGTGGCACTTGGTCCAGTGGTGGTAGGAGAATCAATGGATGAACTACCATGAGTCTGGTCAACCAGCATGGGTATGCTGGGGTCCAGTGATGGAGTTTCCTGCGAGGTAGAGCTTCCTGGGTTACTATCCTGGATGTCTTCACTATATGCCTGCGTCTGTGTTTCATGAGTACTTCCAGTCAGGGAGCTATCAGAGCTGCTGTGAGAATCAATGATTTGAGGACTGCCAAGTGCAGTGCTAGTGGTGGCTGTCTGAGGATCCTGATTCTGGTCATCAAATCTGCCTCTTTTGCTTGCCAGAGGATCCTGGGAAGTAGAGCTTCCTGGATTATTCTCCAGGAAAGCATCATCAATTGTCCTCTTCCTTTTTAAAGGCAGACTTTGAGTGGTGGAGCTCGTAGCAGTGCCGTCACACTCACTCGTCTGTAAAGTCGAGTGAGTCCCTCTGAGCATTTCTGAAGAAAAAAAAAGAGAAATTCATTAATTGCAAAACTCAAAAATGTTGTTGAACATCCCCACATTCCCTTAATTTTTCTCAAAACTATTCTCTCTTACGTTGCATAATGCTGCATATCTCCTTTTCTTTCTGTGATATCGCAGACATCACAACATCAATGTCTATGGGATTCTCGTTCAGCTGAGGGACGCTCTTGTCCAGTATCAAGTTGGACTTTTCGATCAGCTGCTGATGAAACCCAGTGTGCTGAAAAAGAACAAAACAAAGATAAGAATTTTAGTACCACAATTTGCTTTTCAAAAATCTCATCATGTAATGTCAGGATTACTGAGAAATACATATGCCTGTGAGTTTCTTGAGTGGTGATATGTGTGTGTGTGTGTGTGTGTGTGTGTGAAGGGGTGATTTGTGTGTTTTACTACATTGTGTGTTGTGTGTAGTGAAGTTGTACTGCAAGACTGCATCATAGGCTATGATCTAGTATTTATATTTGAGATTGAGCCTATATTATTATAACCAATTCCATGAATGGCGTATGTGTGTGGGTGTGTGTGTGTGTGTGACTAAATAGATGTGAATGCATGGACAAAAAGGAAGAAAGGCCAGATTTGTACCTTCATGAAGCCAATGCTGTCTGCTCCACTGAGACACATGGTGGTGGAGCTGCAAAGATTTCTCACTTCACTATGGTGATTGTTAAGTTGCTCAATATGCTGTTTCTGTTGCTCATCAGATAGTTGGTGGTACTCATCCAGTATCACCCGCTTTTGACCACAGAATCTACGACAGTTGGCCCTCAAAAGATGCTGCATGTGGAACACTTTTTCCTGTGGAGAGACAACAGATTAGAGATATGCTACCAGTGCATGAGCATCAATTTACATAAAATACTAAGCTTATCAAATTCTAATCTATTGTCTGAGTGAGGCTATAAAAACAAAAGAAATTTCATCTTAACATCATAATTACTCTTTAACTGAACTGATTGTGTCAGTTTTGTGGATTCATTAATGTTTGCAGGGTTACTTTAAGACTAAAACTGATGGGGTTGGCTATTTAGAAAGTAATATCTGTTACTATACCCTCTTTGCTATTTGTTCTGATTCCAGCTTTTGGATCTTCTTTGTCAGGTTGGCTGCAGATTTAGCCAGTCTTCGTTCCAGTGGCCGTAGCTTGGCCTGCGTAAAAATGACATGCATAAGACAAATTAGACAAATGAGTTAAGTTCATATTCTTTCTCAACAAGACAATACATTTGAAATAGAGAAACAGAAAGCCATTCCCTGCAACACATCCTCCACACACATACACACTGAAACTTTCATACAACTAATTGTGTAATTATATCCTGATTTAATAAAAAAGGCAACATTCTCATGCATTCATCCATTAGCACAGCACTGTCAAAGCCATACACAACTGCTCAAATCACTCTCCAAAAAATCTTATTTCTAAGTTCATCAAGGAATGTGAAATGTGGCAGAGAGAGCCTGCAAAAATGGGTATTAAATGTCATCCAGTCTAATGACTGTTAATATTTAGTNGGCAGAGAGAGCCTGCAAAAATGGGTATTAAATGTCATCCAGTCTAATGACTGTTAATATTTAGTTATTTGTTTGTTGCATGAATTCAATGTGCACAAAAAGGTGATGGTGCAGGAATACAATGGGATTTTTTTTAATATCAGGTTCATCCAAGCGCCCGTAATTTTATAGTTTAAAGTGAGTATGTGTGGGTGCAATTTACTTACCAACATTTCTTCCCAAANCCCGTAATTTTATAGTTTAAAGTGAGTATGTGTGGGTGCAATTTACTTACCAACATTTCTTCCCAAAGCACACTGATGTTGTGCACTTTGTGGCTGGAACAGTGAGACCTGCAGCAAGACGGGCATAGAAGGATGTCATCATCCTCACAATAGAGCAGCNTGGAACAGTGAGACCTGCAGCAAGACGGGCATAGAAGGATGTCATCATCCTCACAATAGAGCAGCTTGTACTCTTTGTGAGCAGAGCAGGTCCAGGCATCCAGCTCCTCGACCTTCGCTAAAATGTGTCCTGGGGCTTCACATGGTTGATGTAGGTGCTCCTGTTGGTGAAGAGGGCAGATTGCCGCCTTGCAGACGAGACACACCTTCGTCACTTTCAGCCCAGGAAGTTCCTTACAACAAACACAATGCAAAAAATTATTTCCATACAAATTCTGATATTGTTTGGTAAAACTAGCAACTGTGAAATCCTTCTGTAGTTGCGGTCTCCTCTTGTAAGGCTTTTTGCATTCTGGGCAGCAAATTGGTCTGATTGTGTCCCAGGTTGTACGTATGCAGTCCCTGCAGAAGTGATGCTTGCATGGCAAAACGACTGGGTCATGAAAAACGTCCCGGCAAATGGGGCACAGCAGCTGTTCTTTAAGTATATCATCTTCCATTATTTGTGTCCTGAAAATAAAGAGAAGCAAACTGACCATTAGTTTTCAAAACATGGTATGGTGGTTTCTGTAATGTGCATATTGTAAAATGTAAACCTTGGTGAACATAAAGACCCAAATAAATAGAATAAAGCATTACAGAGCTTGGTTCTGGCAACCAACTACAAAACAAGTGTATAAAAACCTAAATGGCTGAGTTTTTTGAGCTGAAAAACTTATGCTGTATATATAACAAACACCTAAGTAATGCTTCATAACAGGCCACATGCAAAATATGATTTCTTCACACTTTACTGTATAGTGTCTTGAAATTTTCACGTCTCTTATTTTTAAAAAATGACAAAATATGAAATATCATAAACTATTGAAGGTTAGTTTCTGACAGGTTTCTGAGCAATGCCACTGTGTGATGCATACACACACAGACAGAGGGCAACAACAAGAAACAGAGATAGATAGATAGATAGATAGATAGATAGATAGATAGATAGATAGATACTAAAAGGTGTTTTCTGCCCTCTCCCTAGTTGTGTGTGTGCACGATTGGATTCGCTATCTATTGTGACCTATATTTGCTAAATGTAATTTTTTTAGCAAATTTATTGACTAATCACGTCCTTGTTGAAAGTAATTAAATTAGTCTGTAATAGTGTTGTTTCTGTATACTCACATTAGACTAAGGTGAGTTCTACCAATCAGGGAGCTTGCAGACCTGCTGTGAGACACACCGATTTGAGGACTGCCAAGTGCACTGCTGGTGGTGGCTGTCTGAGGATCCTGATTCTGGTCATCAAATCTGCCTCTTTTGCTTGCCAGAGGATCCNGGTGGTGGCTGTCTGAGGATCCTGATTCTGGTCATCAAATCTGCCTCTTTTGCTTGCCAGAGGATCCTGGGAAGTAGAGCTTCCTGGATTATTCTCCAGGAAAGCATCATCAATTGTCCTCTTCCTTTTTAAAAGCAGACTTTGAGTGGTGGAGCTCGTAGCAGTGCCGTCACACTCACTCGTCTGTAAAGTGAGCGTCCCATTGAGCATTTCTGAAGAAAGAAAAAGAGAAATTCATTAATTGCAAAACTCAAAAATGTTGTTGAACATCCCCACATTCCCTTAATTTTTCTCAAAACTATTCTCTCTTACGTTGCATAAGTCTGCATGCTTCCTTTTCTTTCTGTGATATCACTGACATCACAGCATCACTGTTAAGGTGATTCTCGCTGAATTGTGGGATGCTCCTGTCCAGTATCAAGTTGGACTTTTCGATCAGCTGCTGATGAAACCTGGTGTTCTGAAAAAGAACAAAACAAAGATAAGAATTTTACTACCACAATTTGCTTTTCAAAAATCTCATCATGTAATGTCAGGAATATTGAGAAATACTATGCCTGTGAGTTTGAGTGGTGATATGTGTGTGTGTGTGTGTGTGTGTGTGTGTGTGTGAAGAGATGATTTGTGTGTTTGACTATCTTGTGTGTTGTGTGTGTAAAGCAAAAAAGGGAAATTGAGTGTAGCAGAGGCTATGATTTAGTATTTATAACTGAGATTGAGTCTATATTATTATAGTCAGTTTCATGAATGGTGTGTGTGTGTGTGTGTGTGTGTGTGTGTGTGTGTGTGTGTTTGTGTGACTAAATAGACATGAATGCATTGACAAAAAGGAAGAAAGGCCAGATTTGTACCCTTATGAAGCTAATGCTGTCTGCTCCATTGAGACACGCGGTTGTTGTACTGAGAAGATTTCTCACTTCACGACGGTGATTGGCAAGTTGCTCCATATGCTCTCTCTGCTTCTGGTCAGATTTCTCTTTGTAATCTTCCAGAATCGCCTGCTTTTGACTGCAGAATCTCTGACAAATGACCCTGAAACATTTCTGCTCGTGAAACATTTCTTCCTGTGGAGAGACAACAGATTAGAGATATGCTACCAATGCATGAGCATCAATTTACATAAAGTAATATATATTTTTTTTTTTAGCATTTATCAAGTTCTAATCTCTGGTCTGAGTGAGTCTATAAAAACAAAAGAAATCACATATTAATATCATAATTACTCTTTAGCTGAACTGATTGTGTCACTTGGTCTTCATTAATGTTTGCATGATTACTTTAAGACTAAAACTGATGTAGCTAAGTGACTGTAAAATGTTCTTATCATCCTCATGCTCTAGTCATTCAAAGAACGGGTATAAATTACAATTTCTTTTCATTCTTTTCATTTTCCAAGGGAAATATTTCTTTAAAGTAAAGAGTGATTGAAATCACAGCAAAAGGACACATTGCAGGTGTGGGTGGGAATTTAGAAAGTAATATGTGTTACTATACCCGCTTTTGCATTTTTGCTGATTCTGATTGCAGCTTTTGGATCTTCTCTGTCAGGTTGGCTGCAGATTTAACCAGTCTGGTTTCCAGTCGCTGGAGCTTGGCCTGTGTAAAAATGACATGCACAAGACAAAAAAATTAGACAAATTAGTTAAATTCATATTCTTTCTCAACAAGAGAATACAATTAAAATAGAGAAACAGAAAGCCATTCCCTGCAATACATACGCTACACACATTCACACACTGAAACTTTCATACAACATAATTGTGTAATTATATCCTGATTTAACAAAAAAGGCAACCTTCTCATGCATTCATCCATTAGCGTAGCACTGTCAGAGCCACACAACTGCTCAAATCACCTTTTTGTTCAAATCATTTTTTGTTGCATGAATTCTTTTTTTTGTAACTTTTTTATTTATTTCATATTTAAAGAAAAAAAATGTTGCATGAATTCAATGTGCAGAAAAGGTGATGGTGCAGCAATGCAATGGGAATTTTTTGTCAGTTTCATCGAATTGCCCATAATTCTATAGTTTAAATAGTTTAAAGTTTAAATGTGTGGGTGCAATTTACTTACCATCATTTCTTCCCGAAACACACTGACCATGTATGTTTTGTGGGGGAAATGGTGAGACATGTTGCAACACTGGCATACAATGACTTTGTCATCGTCATCATAGAGCAGCTTGCACATGTTGTGTATAGAGCAGATCCAGGCACCCAGCTCCTTGACGCTCACTAAAAGGTGTCCTTGGTATGGCATTGGTTGATCTAGGTGCTCCTGTACGTGAAGAGGGCAGCATGCCACCTGGCAGACTAGACACACCTTCGTCACTTTCACTCCAGGAATCTTCTTACAGCAACTGCAATGCCTAAAATGGTGTGTGTCCCAATTCTGAATGCGTTTTATGATATTGGCAACCCTGGAATCCCTCTGTAGTTTAGGTCTCCTCCTGTAATGCCATCTGCATGTTGGGCAGAGATTCGGTCTGGTTGTGTTCCAGGCTTTAAGTATGCAGTCCTTGCAGAAGTGATGCATGCATGGCAAAATGACTGGATCACGAAAAATGTCCTGGCAAATGGGGCACGTCAGCTCGTCTTTAAGTATATCGTCTTCCATTATTTGTGTCCTGAGAGTGAAGAGAAGCAAACTGACCATTAGTTTTCAAAACATGGTATGCTGGTTTCTGTAATGTGCATATTGTAAAATGTAAACCTTGTCGAATAAAGACGCAAATAAATAAAGCATCACAGAGCTTGGTTCTGGCAACCAACTACAAAACAAGTGCATGTAAAGCTAAATGGCTGAGTTTTTTGTACTAAAAAACATATGTTGTATATATACAAATATCTAAGTACCAAATGCTTCATAACAGGCCACATGCTGGCCAAATATTTCTTCAGAATTTACTGTATAGTACTTGAAATTCACAGAATTCCCTTATTTAAAAAAAAAGGAAATATTAAATATGTCATAAACTACTGAAGGTTAATTAGTGATGGGTTTCTCAGCAAAATGCGATGCATACACAGAAAACACACAGGCAAAACAAGGAACAGATAGACAGATATGGAGAGAGAGAGAGAGAGGGAGAGAGAGAGAGAGAGAGAGAGAGAGAGAGAGAGAATTTTCTGTTCTCCTGGCTATGTGTGCATCTACTGTCTTCTTCTTCTTCTTCTTTTCCTTTCGGCTTTCCCTTCAGGCGAATCACCACAGCGAATCATCTGCCTCCATCTAACCCTATCCTCTGCCTCCTCTTCTCTCACACCAAC
>VXCM01009913.1:0-11230 GCA_014773175.1 Lucifuga dentata | reverse complement strand
GCCTGCCGCAAGAAGCCTGCCGCACGAAGCCTGCCGCACGAAGCCTGCCGCAAGAAGCCTGCCTCACCAACACCGTTGGACTCTCTGCACCCGTGTCCTGATATTCATGGGTCTATGCAACAACCATTAACTTTAACACCAGGGCGGTGGTAAACAAACCAGCAGATGCAGAAGTACTTCCTGTTCAGTCACCACCAACAAAACATGGAGGCTGTGAGACAAGAACAAAGAGGAGGAATTTCTGTTACTTGCATTGGCTTCAAGATAAAGAATTATGCAGATGGTGGTACAGCCTTCTCATATAACAAGAAGGCGGAGCTATCTGCTGCAGGACCTGCAGTTGTTTGTTTTTATAATCCCTCATGGAGGAATCATGTTGGCGCTGCTACTTCCTCTCCTCCTCAAAGTTGTTCTCCATCGTTCCTCTCTCTCTCTCTCTCTCTCTATTTCTCTCTCCTATATACTTCATCTCTTTCCTTGGTCAGTCATGGATGATTGTGCGTTATCTGCATTGTTTAAAGGTTGGGGTGTTGTGCGACCTCGCCAGCGATCCTCAAACACAGCACCACAGCCGGGCATTTTAGCTGCAATTACATCACATTTTCCATGTGGCTACCAAGCATCACTTTCCACCACCGTATCCATGTCAATGTTAAGCATAAACCAGCTTTTAAAGGGCCACACCGGTGATTTTGCGTGTTCAAAACCAACAAATACCACCTACATACACTTTGCATTACTGCCAACCATTTTCCAAAACATAAAACCATGTTTTTTTGGTTTTCTAGTATTTTGACATATCTCTTAATCTTTTAAAATCAAATGGTCAGGTGATACAAACACCTTAAAATTCAATATTTTGCCTGCTAACACTTATGCATGATTATAGGAGGCAAGGTTGTTTTAATTTCTTGGTAAAAGCCGTTTTCTCCTGGGACTATAGTTCCAGAGAAATACATTTTCTTCTGTGTAACTCCATGTTGGATCAGTTAAATGAAGTAACTTCAACAAAAAATAAGAAAAACATTTGGTTTGCTGTGATGGAATGTTTATCTCAGCACGTTTCAAGTCTATACAAGTTGATTTTTTTATAGTGTACTGGAATGAATTGAAATCAATGGCACACTGGAAGGTAGGAAAAACAATGCAAATATTTACCGCTACATTTTTACGTTTTGGAAAATGGCTGTCAGTAATGTAACGTACGTAGGTTTGTATTTATTGGGCTCAAACTTGCAAAATCACAGGTATGCTCCTTTAACCGCAGCATGTTGTTGTTATCATTCACCTGATTGTTTGCTTCATTCTCTGCCATCAAATCCGTCGCAGATGGAGCAGAAGCTGATCGCCAGTGAGATCTTCAAGGATAAGAAGGATAACTACCCGCAGAGCGTTCCCAAACTCTTTGTCAGCACACGGCTCAGTAAGAACTCCTCTTCACATGCTTGTTATGCATGTCGCCGTGCACAGCTGAGCGTGTGTGCTTTTCTTTAGATGGAGAGGACATCAACCCGAAGGTGCTGCAGGTTCTGGGAAATGAGAAGATGAAGGTCAGTTGAGTGCAATCACGAAGTAAAACAGAAGTAACCTGGATGAAGTCTGACGTACAATGTTTCCACCGGTCACTGAGATTTTACTGCATTTACAGCATGTACTGTAGCAGTGAACATATTTACTGATAAAAGTGCATATATGTGCTGGTAAAGGTGAAAGTCGTAGCAGCAGATTTAGCCTCGGCTCTATTAGCTGAGTTCAGTTCTCACCCAGTTTGACTTTCATGGTGTGTTCAGGCTCTGAGGATTGTGTGTCAGCGAGTACAGAGCAGTGAGGAGAAGTTATTTTGCTGTTTGGTTAATCACTGGTGTAGTTCAGTCAGAGAGGATGACAGCCTGATCGATCAGCACGTTTACATGCTATACTCTGATCATTTACCTGTGACGATAGTGAGGTTTGCTGCGTCACGCCATGATGTTTCTACACTAGATGAAGTCTGACTCGTGCCAGATTGTGAGTTTAATGAAATGTGATGAGCAGGAAGAAACTGTGTGGACAGAAAGTTACACAGCAGCAAATCCCTCATCACTGCATGTCTGCTGCATGTTTTACTGCCTCATTTATAGAGCGCAACACACACACCACACACTTGTAAGTACAGTATATGCACTCACAATTCACCACAATTCTCATCTCTCGTCACATTGTTTCCTGATGTTGAGGACGAGCTGTTTGTGCTGCAGGTAGAAACAGGAAGTGGTTCTCTACCTGCAGCAGGTGTCTCTGCTTTCTGTCAGGTTAATATGATCAGTGAACACGATTTATCTCACGATGATTCTGTTTGTCTGGAACAAATCAAAGTCACTGTAATCAGAGTACGAGTGTGAGTCTGCTGGTTTCACTCTCATGATGGTTTCCTTACATTTGAAAAATGTCTTACCTTAATCAGAGCATAATCAGAGTTGAATCATGCGTGTAATCATGCATGCATGCGTGTAGTGGCGTGTTGATGTAGCGTGTGCGTGTATGATCACCACGTTTCCACCCTCCTCTAACCCGCTGCCAGTATGCCGTGCCAGTCACCAAGTACGACCGGAAAGGCTACAAGGCTCGGCCTCGCCAGCTGCTGCTGACCGCCAACAGCGCCATCATCGTAGAGGAAGCCAAGGTCAAGCAGCGCGTCGACTACGCTGCCCTGAAAGGTCATTTCCTCTCTGTGTTCACTCTTATTGGAAAAGTGATGCTTTTATCACCAAAAGTGCCAAAGTTACCAAACGACCGCACTGACCTTCATCTGCAGGTATCTCCGTCAGCTCGCTCAGCGACGGCTTATTTGTTCTGCACGTGCCCAGTGACGACAACAAACAGAAGGTGAAGCAAAGGACAGGCACACACTCACTCATTCACACTCACTCACACTCGCACACTCACGCTCATTCACACTCACTCACTCACTCACACTCACACACTCACACTAACACTCACACACTCTCACTCACTCCACTCACTCACACTCACCCTCACCCTCACACACTCACACTCGCACCCCTGAAACTCATTCACACTCACAGTTATTCACATTCACACTCCTTCACACTCACACTTGCACACTCACTCACACTCATGCACACTCGCATTCACTCACCCTCACACACTTGCTCACACTCACACTCACCTTTACTGATCTGTAGCTTTTATCACCGTAAATAAATCTCCTGCCCGTCTGTCTGTCTGTCTGTCTGTCTGTCTGTCTGTCAGGGAGACGTGGTTCTGCAGAGTGAACATGTGATTGAGACTTTGACCAAGATGGCGATCTGTGCTGACAAAATAAACAGCATCAACATCAACCAGGGCAGGTGAGCAGCAGGAACATCAGAAACACATGCTGTACAGTTCAGTTTACCATTCACTGGTCCTTTAAGCTGCATCTGTTAGCAGTTAGCTTTATGGCCCCGTTTACAGACTTCCATTTATATCTGGCATTAAAACTCATTCTTGTTATCGGGATTCTTCCTGCTTGGTGATTGGATCTCAACAGGCACGTTGTTAGGTACTTCCTGTTTCTCCATGGATGAGCTTCATCTATATTTTATCATAACTCATCATTTTTTTATTGTTTTTTACGCAGGCTGTTGCTGTAAGTACAAATTTAGAGCAATCACAACTCCTGATTCAAAATAGCTTTATTAACGAGAGCTAGCAGGAAGTTAATGATTTTTTCCTCATGTGTCCCAGCAGGTTGTATTTACACCTGGCAAGTGAATCCAACCAAGCATTTGAGAATCTGAGAATTAATTAATTTATTTATTTAGAGCTATTAAACTCGACTTTTTTCTCAAAATCCCTTGAGTGTGTATTGAACGTTTTTGGTGGTTCAGTAAGACATGAGTTGATATATTTCATTCTCAGCAGCAGGTTAAGGAGGTGAGAGGATTCTGTTCTCTGCATTAATGATGCAGATCACATGTTACTGCAGCATGTGCACGTGTGCGCTCACATGATGGAAACAGCTGCAGTGAGGTCACGCCGTTACACGTGTGATCCTGAGCAGGTAGAATGTTGTTGGCTGTGCTGTAAGAAACTCTGTTGCTGCGCAGCATAAAGTTCACAGGAGCTCAGGGGAAAGAGTGCGTCATCGACTTCACGCCCGGATCAGAGCTGCTGGTGGCCAAAGCCAAGAACGGACATCTGTCTGTGGTGAGTCGCTGTCTGCTGCACCAAGCATTAGCATTAGCTTTGACTGCTTATTTCATCCAAACTCCTCAACTTCACACTGCAGAAAACAGAACAGCCTGATGTCAAGCTGCTGGTACTTAATAACAGCATGATTAGTGTTCATTTTATCCAGCATTTTTAGATTTAGTCTTCGTCCTGAGATTCAAAGTCCATGTGACTGTTAGTCAACTTCAGCCATTATAGTTTTAGTCGACAGAAGTACTGACAAGAGTCACTTCCTGTTTATGTGTCTCAAATCAGCTGATTGGCTCTCCTCGTCATGTGACTTGTGACTTTCTTGGTATTCACCAGGGGCCTCATGTATAAATGGCACACGTACTGAAAGGTTGCATACGCTGGTTTTCACACATGCGAGGTGTATAAAAGTGAACGTGACATGAGAATGTGCGGACCGTCTGCAAATTCTTGTCTGGATCTGTCAGCTGCAGAGGTGTGTAGTAACGCGTTCCATTTACTTAGTTACATTTACTTAACTAATTTTTTTTTTTTTTTTTTTTNGTACTTTACTGAGTAGTTTTATTGCAGGATACTTTTAACTCATACTTGAGTATATTTGTGAAGAAAATATATACTTTTACTGTGATTTGGTTGCACTCTTTGCATTACTTTTTTGTTTATAGACTATTATCTACAACACATCGCTCCGATGCAACGAGTCAAAATTCTCCACTTTCTCCACCGTAAGCAGCGCTGCCAATGTCCGACTGGCTTCAGGATTCATTCTCACACACACTGCTCACTGTGTGTGTGTCTGCTCTTTGGTGGTTTGGCCCAATCACATTCAGTGTCCCATCATCTCCATGGCAACGATAGGTTAACACGGCGTTGGGCTCACTGAGAGTTGACAGGTGGGCCGGTTTTAGTTTTAACTTTAGTTTTTGTTAACTAGAATAAGCAGATCCGGCTGGCTTCAGCCTCTGGATTATTGCAGCAATGAAAACCTAGGAAACTAATTTGCCTTACTCACTGTGCCAAAACCAAGCTCGGCAGTAAACTGGACAGTTTTCTCTGTTTATGTGACATGGAGATGTTAACGTACATCATGGATGTCCGTGAGTCGCACAGACATCCATGACCGAAGGAGGCGAGGCGCACAGATCCATCCCCGCTTGGAAGAAAACGCGGTATCAGGCAAATGCACTCTTATCTCTGATCCTGCATTGCTGCCATGGCGACACTCTGCCGCTCCATTAATTTGCTTCTGTTGCTGATTCCGGAGGACAAACCACCAAATAAAACATTGTTTCTGGCTCCGCCTCAGTGATCAGCACCTCCACCTCACACTCGCTGAAGCTTACATTCTTTTTTTGTGTGTTTTGAAACAGGATTGGCCATTTGGACAGTAGGTGAGAGGAGTGGTCATTTGCATAGTAATTTATGGGAGGAGCCAAGGCGGGGAAAGTGGCTCATGCAGTTGTGCTTAATTTCACATTGATTGAGATGTATAAAGGAAAGGTGCGCAGGACCTGGCGTGTGCACGGTTTTATACATGTGGTAATTTCTGTACGCACATGTTTTTCAAATTTTGTGAGTAACGCCATCTTTCAGTATGAAAGCTGTGACGTCTTTTATACGTGAATCCCCAAGGTGTTTCTGCTTTCCACCTTTAGCTGTTAGCCAGTTAGCTTAGCAGAACCATTTCAAACAGCAGAGGAAATAATTTCATCAGATGCTGAGCTGCTACTTTCAGACATGTTTAAATTTCTTGTTGCCACGATGTTAAAATTTATCACCATGTCATCACGCCTGCTTTATTGTCAGAATCATGATATGACAGTTTTTTATCAGATAAAAATTTATACCGTATTATCACGAATGATGTAATGTGGCACCGTTCTAATTGTGACAGTGTTTAGTGTATTTAAATCAGATCCACTTTATGTACATGCTAACCTGCTCTTAGCATGTTTCAGGTCAAATGAGTCACAATAGTTAGTGCATGTATGTTGTGTGTGCTTGTTAAAACACAGCAGCAGGAAGCTATTGTCTCTTTTCCAGACGGCGCCCAGGCTAAACTCCAGATGAGGAACGACGACCACCTGACCTCTCCCATCCACCAATCACACAACTGCAGAGCCCGCTCTAAGCCAATCAGACGGATGGCACATGCTTCCATTTAAAAAAAAAAAAAAAAAAAAAATGAAAAGTCCAGCAAAACTACAGTAATTGATATATTTATATGGAATTTTTGGGATTAATATTGTTGGTTTGAAATTATGATTTTATATACGAGGCCAAAGAATAAGAATATTTAGGTGCAGTTTTATGTGGAAACGAGAATAGCGTGACTGTTGGAGATGAAGAACCTTTCATTCTTTTTCTGCTCATTCTTCTGGGATTGTTAGTCTTCTCGACACGTTTAGCCAGCTCGTTATTTATGAACAGAAATGATGAATGTGGGGCAGGGATGAGAAAAACGGAATGAGTTTTGGCGTGATGTGACCATTTTGATGGTAAAGGCAGCGTGAACGTGCACTAACATGAAAATGGATTGTGAAAAAAAAAGCCAAAGAAAGAAAGAATCGATGAAAAAAGAGAATAAAGGAGACGAGTTAGTGGCTGAGGTTCCGTTGACATTCACTCATTTAGCTAAAGTTAAAGGACCATACCACCCATTTTGCATGTTTGAGCCTAATATATTCAATTTTCATACATGTAACGTTACTGACAATCATTTCCCAAAGCATACTACTGGAACGGTGAATTAAAAATGTTTTTCCTACCTTCCAGACCTCCATTGGTTTCAGTTCATTCTGCTATTAAAATCAACTTGTTGATACTGTAAACGTTCTTGGGATAGGTAATCCATCATCACCAACAAGACGTGTATTCAGGTTTTTTTTAGAAGTTATGTAATTTTAGTGTTTAAGCTCAATAATAAGTGTGGAGTGGATGTATGCCTCCACCAGAGAATATAGTCCCAAAAGAAGACGAAGGTGGGTGTATCACTTGAATATTTGATTTTGAAAGATTAAGAGGTTTTGCAAAATATCAGGAAAGCTGAAATACAGTTTATCCTTTGGGAAATGATTGTCAGAAACGTAACGTATGAAAATTGAATATATTAGGCTCAATCATGCAAAATGGCGGTATGGTCCTTTAAGAGGAGACGCTCTGAACGTTCATCCATCAGCCCCACGTCATTCCTTATTTCTACCTTCGCTCCATTCTTCCATCGTACAACTTTTTCCTGCCGGACCGTAAATATGAGGGAACTGAGTAACAGCAATGGATCCGGTTTAAAGGAACATACCGGTGATTTTGTATGATTGAGCCCAGTAAACATGTTTTGTTACTGACAGCCATTTTCCAAAACCTACTGGAATGTTAAATATTAGAATTGTTTTTTCTACCTTCCAGACTGTCACTGGTTTCAGTTTATTCCAGTACAATATTAAAATCAACTTGTAGAGACTTGAAATGTGCTGAGATAAATAAACCAAACGCCTTTAGTTTTAGTTGAAGTAAATTAATTTTAGAATTTCAACAGAGCAAATGTATCTCTCCACCAGGAAATATAGTCCCAGCAGAAAACGGCTTTTACCCAGAAATTAAAACGTCCATCCCTTCTACATTTGGACGTACATGTCAGCAGGTGAAACATTGAATTTTACGGTGTGTGTGTGTAGCGCCTGAACATTTGATTTTGAAAGATTAGAGGATTTGGTAAAATAACAGGAAAACTAAAATATGTTTTAATGTTTTGGAAAATGTAATGTAACATGTATGCAGGTTGTATTTATTGGACTCAAACAAGGAAAATCACCGGTTTTCCTGTCAGCGTTTTAAAAAATAATATCTATAGTTTCTGCAAATTAAACTTTGTCTGCTTTAAATTTATCAACACTTTTTCCTCACAAAAGCGACAAAATGTTTCCTTCAGACTGCTTTTTCAGAAATACTGAGTGAAAACGATGAATCGTGACCGCTAAGGCTACATTTACGCTACCGAGCTGACTCCACCTGATAGGATCTTTTGCTCACGTGTCGCGTGTCAGATACACGCTGTGAAGATGTAAAAGAATCAGATCATCTCTGATCTGTTTTGGTCACATGNGCGTGTCAGATACACGCTGTGAAGATGTAAAAGAATCAGATCATCTCTGATCTGTTTTGGTCACATGCAGACGGGAACATAAATCAGATACATATCAGGAATCTGCTAATGTAACTCTGATCTAAATACACAGATCAGAATTTCCTTTGTGATGCTTTTCTACTATATCTGCATATTAGATCACGGTGAACTTTATTGGTCTCCAAGGAGAAATTTGGCTCCTGTTGTTGTTCCATACATACATACTAATACATACATGCATGTTAATACTTACATATCAATGATGTAAATAATAGGATGATCACTCTGCATCAGCAGAAATGAGGTCAACTATAAATATCAGACATGCTGATGTGTTTATGAGATCAGATGTGTGTGTGATAACAGGCTCCGCCCNGCTATAAATATCAGACATGCTGATGTGTTTATGAGATCAGATGTGTGTGTGATAACAGGCTCCGCCCACTTCTACACCCTGATCACATGACCAAACCACTGATCCACTTCTACACCCTGATCACATGACCAAACCACGTGTCCTGATGCAGAGTTTTGGTGATAAACACTAAAGCAACATATCAAATGTTTCTCTGCATCAGAAAGTTTCTGATCATTGTCAAAGTTCCAACATGTGATCCACCAATCATGAGTCCTCGCTTACATCCAGACTTCCTGTGAGCTGAAGTAGCAGCGATCGCTGCTGCAACACGTTGCTCTAATCCTGCTTCTCCGTCTGAAAACACGATGAAGTCTTTGTGACTTTAAAGATGCTTCAGACAGAAACAGATTGTGGAAATATTTCTGTCTCATTCTCATCCATTGCAGCATTTTATTTACATCCGTCTCAGAAATGAGCACACTTGTGTTTCTACATCCAGGATGCTTCAGATTAAAACTGTGTAAACACAGATATCAGATATGAGCCACTTAAAAAGATTAAATATTCTGTCCAAAAATGTGGATATAGGTAAAAAGAAAAAAAAATCAGAATTGGAATAGGCTAAATGTGCAGCCATTTACATACAGATTAGCCATTTCTCATCAAGTTAGTGTAAAATTTTAAGGGTTGGGGTACATCCCAATATTTAGACATGTGTAATGTGCTTCTGAACACAGATGTGCATCAGAATAATCCCTGACAATTATGCTGGTTGGATGATAGCAGCCATGAGATTTTGTGTGGGAACATCAGGGTTTGGTAAATCATTAATTGTAGAAAATATAGCATCTTAGAATCATGACCACTTAGTTATGGCGATTATTAATTTGCTGCTGTGTATAAGCAAATACCTTCAGATTTTATGGCATTGTCATCAATATGTGTCTACATACATTTGCACAGTGCATCCAAGAGTTATGACAGTTTATATAAAATAGGCCACAAGTTTGACAGCTCTGATGAGAAAATGGTGTGAAATGCATAAAGACCAGCTAAAATTCATAGGAGTGGTGAAAAAAACGTTTTATATGAAGTGGCAGAAAATATGTGCTGTCTTTGACTCGAATTTAAATTTAAACAGTCACATCAGACCAATAACAAAAACAGCAACTATCACCTTAAAGGTCCCCTGTCATGAAAAACATGTTTTTCCTTGCCCATGCATATATACTATAGTCATCCTTCAGCCTATCAAACCTGAGAATTTGGAAAGCCAAAACCTCTGCATTGTTTCCAAAGCCCACATTTTAGGTAAGCATGTGTTTCTACAAGCCGTTTTGATTTTGGGCTTTTTGTTATGTAACAAAAAGACTCATTTGCATAATACCCAGCTCCAAGGAGGACAACCACTCCCACTCCTCTCTGCTGTCAGTGCCTATAGCCGCCATTGTTGTAGTTCGCTAACACAGACTAGGAGATGTTGAAGGTTCGAGCGAAACACACCNATAGCCGCCATTGTTGTAGTTCGCTAACACAGACTAGGAGATGTTGAAGGTTCGAGCGAAACACACCAAGTGTTGTGTTGTTGCTGCAGAAACCAACATAAATGTCTGTATTCCCTGCCAGCATCAGAGGCTAAAAAGAAACAGTGGTTAGATTTTATTTATGGCGTTCGGCTGCAGTGGCTGCAAGTCGTTCATCTGTGCTAACTAACGAGGGACAGTACAACGCTGGCTTAGCCTCTAAACTGACCTTAAAGATGGATCTATACCAGCTGTACGTGACCCAACAACAGCTAATGTGCAGCTTGGAGCTTGGAATAAGCTGTAAGCTTATTCCAAGTAAGGTGCAGTCAGCTTATTGGCCTGATAACATGTCACGTTTTGCTAACGTGTGTGCTATTAGCTTGTTAGCTCATTGTTTTGTTTGATTTTTATACAGTCTATGGAGCGTTGTTGATAAACCAGTTGCCTTCTGTGGAGAGAAAGAGAATCAGATGTGGTATTTTATGGTTCATGTGTGTGTTTTTGTTCAGACACCACCCGCCCGTCCTTCTCTGCAGCTCTCTGAAGCTCTGTGTGCACAGAGGTGTCTATCACCTTATATTTCATTATATTGTAGGTTAATAAAATGTACCATATTCAGGAATATGTAGGATATTACTACAGACATTCCTGTAATCTTATGTTGTAACGCTGCTGTATGAAGCGTTTATTTACTGTTTATTTGTATTGTCGGCTTGTTTCTAGCAGAGCTCTGTTCTGTATGTTGGAGACACTTTCTGTTTTGTAGCGTCCGTTGTCTGAAGTATTGATTACACATTTAGTATTTCATTTTAATTACTTTTTTAGTCTTTTATTTGATGAATGTGGGCGCAGAAACTTGAAAATGAACTAAATGGGTTACTTCTTTTTATTTGAAGCAGTGGAATGTATAGGAGTCTTATAATGGCAGTAAAAATACGGTAGTATTTACTAAGTCTGTGGTGGTATTTACTAAGTATTACTAGTAGTAGTATTAGTAGTATTTACTGAGTCTGTGGTGGTATTTACTGAGTATTACTA
>VXCM01009912.1:0-20557 GCA_014773175.1 Lucifuga dentata | reverse complement strand
AGATGGAGGCAGATGATTCGCTGTGGTGACCCCTGAAGGGAAAGCCGAAAGGAAAAGAAGAAGTGGATTTGTTGCATTTTAATTCTCAGCTTTAGGTTAACAAAATGCCAACACTGTTAAATGGGGTGTATTAATTTTCTGTCGTGTGTGTTCTGTTTTCTCAGCAGCAGGAAGTTTAGCTGAAAGGAATCAGAAAAACAGGAAGATTTCCTAAAATATCAAATTCTAAAATGTTACGACACAGAAGTTTAATAGAGAGGGTGTGTGTGTGTGTGTGTGTGTGGAGAGGTTTGGAGAATAGCAGTCTACACTTTGTAAGCAAAGCATGAATTATGAAAAACAGACCTTAACTTTCCTGCAGTGCATAATTAGAAATGGAGGATTTAAGGAGCGTTCCGCTGCGTTCCAGCTGGCAGCCTGGTTAATTATCTCTGCTGAGGAGTTTGGGGACGTGATCACGGACAAAATGCTCCAGCGATGACAAAAACTCCTTTTCTCCACAACATTAAACACATTTCTACTGATCTCTCTGCAGGATCAGTAATCCAGAAGTGTGTGTGTGTGAGCGTGTGCACATGTTTGGAGCCTCACTGCAAGAAATCATTCAGGTCAAGCTAACGTATGGATGTCTTGGCCGTGCAGCATCTCAGCGTAATATAGGGACAAAACATCGCTGAAGCTATAAATTCTCAGAGCTGGAAAACATATTTGGCTGCCCACTTCCTGCTAATGTGTGATGTGAATCTGAGTAATTACAAGGAAAGGAAGAGAGATTCAGGCGCTGCCAGCCATCAAAGAGAAATAACCAAAACTTTACTGTGTGTTAATGGCTGCTACAGTTTTTATTTTCCGAGAAACTGTTATTCTAAGGCCAATAAACTGTGCGTTAAAGATTTTCCATAGCTGAAAGTTCAACAGTTTGGTATAAATCTGGTTTCCAGAATGTCTTATCTGCTGGATGCTGGAGAAAAGAGGGAACAGGAAGCGTCCAGCAAGCCGCCTGCTGAGATCTGATCTGCAGCAGAATAACGAGGAAGACTTCTAATCCAAGTCCTGACATCAGATTTCATAACTCACATAACAACATATCCAGATACGGAGATGACAATGTGGAAATGAGCTGGTGTTGCGTGATTACACGGGTTTTCAAATCATTTCACATTTCAATTCTAATCAAATGCTTTTAAAGGACCATACAACCCATTTTGCACGTTTGAGCCTGATATATTCAATTTTCATACATGTAATGTCACTGACAATCATTTCCCAAAGCATACTACTGGAATGGTGAATTAAAAATGTTTTTCCTACCTTCCAGACCTCCATTGGTTTCAGTTCATTCTGCTATTAAAATCAACTTGTTGATACTTGAAACGTTCTTGGGATAGGTAATCCATCATCACCAACAAGACGTGTATTCAGGTTTTTTTAGAAGTTATGTAATTTTAGTGTTTAAGCTCAATAAAAAGCGTGGAGTGAATGTATGCCTCCACCGGGGAATATAGTCCCAAAAGAAGACCTGCGTTTATGGAAAAATTTAAAGGACCGTGACTTCATAAGGCTGTGTAACTATTAGCAGGAGAAACATGGATTTTTAAGGTGGATGTATCACTTGAAAATTTGATTTTGAAAGATTAAGAGATTTTGCAAAATATCAGGAAAGCTGGAATACAATTTTATCCTTTGGGAAATGATTGTCAGTAACGTAACATGTATGAAAACTGAATATATTAGGCTCTAACATGCAAAATGGACAGTATGGTCCTTTAACTGTATTACTGCATGCCAATAATATAAATTTGACAAAAAACAAAAGAAGACATGATGTTCAGATTGCCAAACTTAGATGATCATACCGGTGATCGTGCATGATTGAGCCGAACATATATAATGCATGTACATGTTAAATTTAACAGTACATTTTAGAATTGTTTGTCCTACCTTCCAGATTGCCATTGGTTTCAGTTCATTCCAGTACACAATTACAATCATCTTGTAGAGATTTGAAACACCTTTGCGATACATAATCCATCACAGCAAACAACACGTGTATTAGGTTTTTTTGTCAAAGTAACTTTATTTTACTTTTCCAACACGGAGCTGCACAGAAGACGATGTATGTCTCCGCCAGGAAATATAGTCCCAGGAGGAGATGGCTTTTACTGTGAAATTATTGAAGACTGTGAAATAATGAATGAAATAATGGAAACCATTGGCTGCTTTCCAGTAAATAGAAAGTTAAAAATAGATTTGGAAGCCGTGAGTTCAGAACCAGAACACAGCAGCACCTGAAGAACATTATTCTACCTGCACCAAAGTGACAAACAATAGAAAAGTGGAGGTGTGGCCAGTGGTTCCATGGATACTGAACAGAACTAGTTCAAGAAGCAGAACTTTTTTAGGATGGAAAAGTACTTGAGTTCCTACTCTTGAGCTAAAAAAATAAAAAAATGGTTTCATGCATTTATTAGCTGGCACACGTGTGCAGAGTAACACACAACCTCATACAGAACAGAGAACAGGCCTAAGTTTTGAGATCACCAATGTAAACAGCCAACACATACACACACACATACACACACAGCTCTCATGTATGGCCTGTTCTTTCCTAGGAGAGCGTCAGGCTTGGTGCTGAGGCCTTATCACTCTCCTGAAGGGAGTCTGAGTCAGAATCTACAGAGGAAGCCAAATCCGTTGGCCAGATGTACCCACACACTCGTATAAATGGTGTGATGAAGGCTTTAATAGAGAGAGAGAGAGAGAAGTCTTAACGACACATGACAGGCAATATAGAAACACTGGGACCCATAAAGTTCAACATGCAGGACTGGAGCCAGATTTCAGAACAGCTCTCTAAAGTCTCTCCTTTGAACTCAGGCGTGGATTTAATTCTGCAGACATGCATCAAACATCAGTTTTTTACCCCAAATACATCACTAATCACAAGCAGCCGATTAACCAGTTAACATGTCATCCATTCATATTCACATCCAGTTCAAATGCATAAGTGGATAGTGCGTCAGCTTTGTATGACTCCCAATCAGGACACCTCCCAAGGAGGTGTCCTGATTTCAACGTGAAGAAACAGCAGTTCCTGATGTTTGAACTCCTCTTCCTCAGGGTGAGTCCTGACACCCTGAGGAAACTCATTTTAGCCACTTTTATCCGTGATCTCATTTTTTTAGTCACCACCCAGAGATCATGCCCGTAGGTAGGTAAGAGTTGGAACATAGATTGGCCTGTAAATTGAAGGATTTGCCTTCAGGCGGTTTGATACAGCCTCCGCAATGATCCAGTACGTGTTGGTGTATCATAAAATTATGATTATAAGAATACTATCTGCAGTGCAAACACGAAGCAGACCCTAGCTGTTCCTGCTGCAACAATAACTTATTTATTTGAAATTACAGTGACAGTTCTCTTTTTGGAGCAGCATGCACAACACATGGAGACAAATTTACGTAAGCATAATAGCATTGTAAACCATTCTCCTCCTTTAAAAACAACTGGGTATTTTCATTATAAACTGGTAACATGACTCTTAGATGCGACGGCGGTTCATACTCGACAAGCTTTTACACTCAACTATTAAAGTTTGGCAGAAAGATTAAATGTATGGATTTTTTTTTACACGCAAATGGTCAAAAGTAAAGACAAAAGGAATCAGCAAAAATACAAAATGAAACACACTGGTGTTGATTTTTACTAATCTTGTTTTCATACATTACTAAGAACTTGTAATTGAAGTAGGGCTGTGCCATATCATGTCATTCATGATAACGCAGTATAATTTTTTACCCATTATCCATCCTTTATCATTGTCTTATCCGGGTCCAGGTCAGACCCGGATAAGACAACCCGCGGTTGCAGCAGACTAAGCAGCCCGGTCCACACTTCCTGTGCCCGGCCAGGCCCTCTAACTCCTCCTGGGGGACTCCGAGGCATTCCGAAGTCAACCAGGAGATATAATCCCTCCAGAGTGTCCTGGGTCTTCCTCGGGGCCTCTTCCTAGTTGGACGTACCTGGAAGACCTCCCTAGGGAGACGACCAGGGTCCACCCTTACTAGGTGCCTGAACCACCTCAACTGACTCCTTTTGATGTGGAGGAGCAGCAGCTCTACTCCGAGTCTCTCCTGGATGTCCAAGCTTCTCACCCTGTCCCTGAGAGTGATCCCAGACACCCTAAGGAGGAACCTCATTTCCACCGCTTGTATCCTCGATCTTGTCCTTTCAGTCACTACCCAGAGCTCATGACCATAGGTGAGGATAGGAACGTAGATTGATCAGTAAATTGAGAGCCTCACCTTCTGGCTCAGCTCCCTCTTCACCACAACGGTCCGGTACAGCATCTGTAGGACCTTGGACGCTGCACCAATCCCTTGCTAAATATCGATATAATTTTTATTTGATTAAAATTTGTCATATCTCAATATTGCAGAATGTTGACATGTAGCAGGTCAACATCTGATGAATTAGTCACTAAAAAGGAGCTACCTCTGTTGTTTGGAAATGGTTTGGCTACAGTGCTAACTGGCTAATAGCTAAATTAGCACATGAAACAGAGAGACATGGGCAAATACAAAGAAAGTCACAAATGTGAGGAGGAGAGCCAATCAGCTGGTTTGAAATGCAAAATAAACAGGAAGTGATGCTGACTCAGCTTAGCATAGCTGGAGCGTTAGCTCGTTGCAGCAGAAAAAGCTAACATTGAGATAAAATTAGTGAAGAGGTGACTTTTGTCAGCAATGACTTGTCATGTGTGAACAGCGTTAGCTTAGCCGCTACGCTAACTTCAGGTGAGTTCTTGTCTTGTGGTGGATTTGGACTTCAGAGCNCGTTAGCTTAGCCGCTACGCTAACTTCAGGTGAGTTCTTGTCTTGTGGTGGATTTGGACTTCAGAGCTTATTTAAGTTTAGCATCATAGAGGCTATTTAGCTCTGGAGAAAAAAATCATAACCTGCTAAAGATCAGATCTGATGACATCATCAGTCATTTTATTTGCTGATACTATTTATGTTTTATACACGACTGAAGGCAGCTCAAGTTAATTTTAGTCATTGTTTATAATGTGAAAATATTACAGGATTTAGTTACTTTTACTTAAGAGAAACACTCTGCTCTGTACTACTATTATACTTATTCATTTTTGTTCTTACAGTTTGCAGTATTGTTTATTTCTGCAATCACCAATAAAACATTTTTATTGGTGATATCATCATTAATATTGTTATCACAAAAATACCTTCAGACAATAATACTATTTTAATGCTGTTGCCCACCCTTAAATTGAATCAACTTTAGATTAAAATTCTGAAAACTTCAGATTAAAACACCAGTTTTTTTTTTTTTTTTTCTGTTTTGATTCCCTATGTTGGTGTTTAGGTTTAGGAAAATACTTTTGATTCATGTCTGGCTGAGGTTTCACTCAGTCTGCACAGTCCACACCCTTTCATACGTAGCACATGAAGAATACCTAATTTATTTTTGTACAAATAAGTCCCAATTTCCCATGTGATCAGGCTGATTGAGCCACGTCTTTCCTCTTCTAAACCTTTTCAGCTTTATAGTTCAGCTTTCATACCTTCAGTATGAAGCAGGGCGTATGCAGAGGTTATGTGTTTGACTCTGTGGCTGTCTGCTGAATGATCCCACCACTTCAACTCTGATTCTTCAACCAAATCAGCTTTGTTTGGGTGGTGGATAAAGGCGAGAGGGGGGTGGGAGCTTAAATGTAATATAAAATGAAAATGAGCTGGGTTCCAGTTCACGTTCCTGTGGTCATTATGTGGCCATTTAGGCCGGCTTTAGCCCCTCGCCTCTCACCCTGAGGGCCTCTCCATCTCAGGGCTAACAGCTAATTAGCATGTGGAGGCACGGCTAACAGCAAGACGGCTCTGTCTCTCTGATCATATTCACTCGATGGTGAGGACGCATGGAGAGATAAAATTAGAGTGATTAATTAGGCTTTGACACTCCGCCAAAGGTTCTCAATTTAGCGCTGTCACATCAATAAAAAGCATCTCCTCAGCCGCACGCCGGGGCGACCTAAAGGAAAACGACATGGGGGTATTACCAACAATTAAGACCAATTAGCGGGAGCAACCCTCCAAAGGGAAGACATACATAAACACAACAGAGCACTGAGATGCTGTAACAAAATGCTAAGGCAACTTTATCTCTCTCTGCCTCATTTGGAGCATCGTGTCCTTGTTAAAATTACAAAAACACAGTGGCATTAGTGAAATCTAATTTGATTGCTTTAAATACTGAGTTTTGCTCTTGATATGATCATGGTCACGTCATGAGTTTCGTCTTTTTTTTTTAATTATCCAGACAGTGATGTAGAAACAAAATAGTGTTCCCCTGACTTAACCCTAACCCTAACCTGTAGTTAATCCTCACTGTGTAAATTAGTTTGTTCTAATTTCTAGTTAATTTGTAATCTGACTGTTTAATATCACCACCCATAATCACGCTGTTAGCATAGCTACAAAATGGTGTGTATGAATAAGTGTGAATATACACAATGAAGATGAAGATGTAACAAAGCTGATATTATTTGATGTGGATGTATTTTATTCATATTACAAACCACCATATTACATACCATGCATAGACCATCAATGAGGCAGAGCCAAAAATAAAACAGGGCATCTCTTCAAAGGATTCAACTTTATTTTTAGTGCATTGTCAGACCTGTAGTTCATTTCAGGGACTAAATTGTTCCAATTTACTGCTTGGTTTGGTTCAGTTTCACACAGGATAACATCCAATCAAACCAAAATAGATCAGCAGTCATGTGACAACACTCTCTGCTCATTGGTCAGAAATGTCTGGAGGCGAGAGAAATAAAATCGAAACAGGAAAAGGTTTAATATGATGGGAAAAACTAAACAGCATGAACAAACATGGAATATGGATCTTTTCCTCATCTTGTCCATAAACCAAGAAATGTATGACAGCAGAAGCTGAATTTGACTTCAAGATGTGTGGAAAACCACATTCACTCCATCAATTATTTACTTAAAGGACCATACCAGTGACTGTGCATGTTTGAACCTAATATATTCCATTTTCATACACGTAATGTTACTGACAATCATTTCCCAAAGCATACTACTGGAACGGTGAATTAAAAATGTTTTTCCTACCTTCCAGACCTCCATTGGTTTCAGTTCATTCTGCTATTAAAATCAACTTGTTGATACTGTAAACGTTCTTGGGATAGGTAATCCATCATCACCAACAAGACGTGTATTCAGGTTTTTTTAGAAGTTATGTAATTTTAGTGTTTAAGCTCAATAAAAAGCGTGGAGTGAATGTATGCCTCCACCAGGGAATATAGTCCCAAAAGAAGACCTGCGTTTATGGAAAAATTTAAAGGACCATGACTTCATAAGGCTGTGTAACTATTAGCAGGAGAAACATGGATTTTTAAGGTGGGTGTATCACTTGAATATTTGATTTTGAAAGAGTAAGAGATTTTGCAAAATATTAGGAAAGCTGAAATACAGTTTTATCCTTTGGGAAATGATGGTCAGTAACGTAACGTATGAAAATTGAATATGTTAGGCTCAAACATACATGATCGCTGATATGGTCCTTTAATGTTAGCCAGGCACATCTCTGCTTCTAGAGCAATTAATAGATCAATATATTGCTCTATAGTTGGTAGAAGTGTTCAGACCACAAACGACCGGCTCCAGAGTTTGCTTGGATCCGGGCTGAGACCAATTTCTCAAAATGCTGTCGGTGCTGGTTTTGGTCTGGGTGCGACTGCTGTGTTCAGATCTTCGAGAACAAACTGTAGCAAGGGGCGAAATGAACCCTCATCTGACTGAAATGGATCAAACCAGGTAGGCGTGAAAGCGTCCTTACAGTAAGGTCACAGAGAGTAATACCTGAGTGACCTGAAGTCCCACTGAGGTGCACTTGGCAGGAGACTCAGGCTGATCACAGGGTCACTCAGACAAGCTAGAGGGACATTTCAGCTTCATTTTGACAGAACAAACCTGAAAACACACAGACATACTATGGGTGCTTTACCCTTTCCTTCTCTCTTCTGTGCACAAGTCTGGTGACACGTGTGCAGCACAGACTATTTTCCACAGACCCCACACCACACTGTGGTACATTCTTTACCGTCTATAAAATTACTCCAGACTTGGCCTGTCTATTTCCTGGTGCGCTTATGATTTTGTTTGGCAGAGGGACCAAAACCATCCATAGGCAATATCTTCAGTCAAAACTCTTACTTTTTTCATTTTGCATCTAAATCATATTCACTTAACACCCTGACAGCTTAAAACAAAACCCAAGCATTCCACAAATCTCAGCTGTCCTCACCCTGACAGACAAGGAGGAGAGCTCATTTAATCCAATCCAGCCATTACCATGTCTACAGGAAAGGCCTGCCACGAACAACCAGAGGAGAAACGCTGCTTCATTATCCTCTTTCCCAGGTGACAAATCCTCCCTGAATGGAGCAGATTGTAAAAGTTTCCGTGGGACACGCTGGGCTCCTGCTCTATTTAGATATACAGTGAAGTGCTGTCAGGGCAGGAAGCAAGGCGCTTGGCGGCACGCAGCAGGTTTTGGGATCGGCACTTAGCATGGCGGATGCACGGAGCCGGGCTGGGAGCCGCCGGGCTCTCCCCGCAGGTGCCGCTGCGAGTGCGGCACAGGCAGCTGTCAGCAGAAAGGTGCCATTTCCTGCTCTGACGCTGACAGAGGCTGTCTGCAGCCTGCAGGAGCGCAGCCAGACTGACATCCTGTTTATTCATGGATGACATCCCGGGCTGGGGATGGGTGTCACTGGCATTTTGATTCACCCAGAAATGTGAAAACTTCCCTGAAACACCGTGTGATGAAGTCTTTGTAGAGTACATATAGCAGGAATAATTGAGGAGTTCCATGCAGCATGTAAGGGCCTCATCATCCCACTGCACGGCTGTGGAACTCACACACACACATAACACACATGCAGCTGTGCACGTATTCACCCACACACACATGTTCAGTTTCTCACACAGTTCCAGCCACACATTCAGGAAACTCTGTCCCAGATTTGCTGCCCCAAAACCTGAATCTAAACCAAATGTTTCATACTTTTTCATACATGTACCATATCCTGTAAAATAAAATACCCACATAACTTTTAAAACACCTGTCAGTGTCACACAAAATGTGCCAACGCCAGTGTGTTGGATTTGGTCTCAGCAAATCAACAGAGAGCAGTGAAAAGCCAACATTCCAGTTCTTTATTTAAGCAAGAGAGTAGCTCTGAGACATAGGCATACATGTCTAGATATGGAAGGTGTGGACATGCTGGACATGTTCTACAAACGTCAGGGTGCTACTAAATTGTCCCTGCCGATGTTTTTATTGGTAACGTTAGTTTTACAGTAGTGCTTCATCAGATATTAACTAGTTAAATGCATCCACAACCTCTAAACTGTTGTGGCTGTCTTCATCTTCTGCTGTCAGGATACACACAATCATTAAAACATTTTCCTTCTCTGTACTTAATAAAAATGCAGTAACAAGAATAATAATAAACAAGAATAATAATTAAAAAAAAAAAAAAAANAAAAAAAAAAAAAAAACATGATTGAAATATGACTCCAAGTAGCATTTTGTTTATTGTAATTCTGGATAGGAGGTTAAACATTTCTGGTGAATTTGATGTCATATGCATCTTAAAACTCAAACTCCTCTTATTTTTCTGCTTGAGCTCACATATTTTGTTCTGTTCACCTTTTAAAATGTCACTATTTTCACTAAATTCAGCTTCCTAAAGTTAATCGGAGTCAAATCAGGGTTTAATTGGGAGTTTAATAGTCTGGTTTAACACTAAATTTAGCACTAAACTAACTAGTAGCACCTTAAAGAAAGGCTTAAAATCAAACCTCTTTAAGTTTCAAATCACTTATTATTTTTTGATGCCAATTTTAATCCAACTTTAAAATTAATCACTGTTGATACAATCATAAAACTAATAAATTTTAAAAAAAGTTACAGATTATTTTGAAAATGTACTTCCTATATAGATTTTCAGTGACTGATTATCTATAATTTATATCATGTATTAAAATATGATGTAAGTATTTATGCATCAGACACATTATCTGGTAATGATGTCTGATGTCAGAGCTCGCATTTAAAAAGCGTTCTCTTTATCTGCATTCTGCTGTATTGTGATTGGATCCCAGCAGGTGGTTTGTTATGTTTGTATTTAAAGGACCATACGGGTAATTGCGCATATTTGAGCCCAATATATACAACACGCTATGCTATGCTGCTAACAACCAATTTCCAAAAAATAAAACTGTATTTTACGTTTCCTGTTATTTTTTCAAATCTCTTAATCTGTCAAAATCAAATCTTCAGGTGATATATCCACTTTAAAATTCAATTGTTTTGCCTTCTAATGCTTTTGCACGATTGTAGAAGGCACAGGCATTTAATTTCCCGGTAAAAGTCGTCTTCTCCTGGGACTATATTTCCTGGTGGAGAAATACATTGTCTCCATACAGCTCCATGTTGGATCATTAAATAAAGTTACTTAGGCAAAAACAAAATAAAAACAAAAAAAAAAAAAAAACNAAAAAAAAAAAAAAAAACTAATAGACATCTTGTTTGCTGTGATGGATTATTTATCTCAAGTGTGTGAGTTTCTATAAGTTGTTTTTAATAATGTACTAGAATAAACTGAAAACAATGACAGTCTGGAAGTAGGAAAAACAATCTGAAATTTCTATAGTAGTATATTTTGGGAAATGGTTGTCAGCAACAACCATGCATACAGATTCTATATGTTGGGCTCAAACATGCACAATCGCTGGTATGATCCTTTAATATTTAGTTTTTTTTTTTTTTTTTTTTTTTTTTTTTCACCAAAATGTGACAATATGCTATTTAATGACAGTTTTCTGATATTTGGAGATAGTTGACGTTAAAGGACCATACCACCCATTTTGCATGTTTGAGTCTAATATATTCAATTTTCATACATGTAACGTTACTGACAATCATTTCCCAAAGCATACTACTGGAACGGTGAATTAAAAATGTTTTTCCTACCTTCCAGACCTCCATTGGTTTCAGTTCATTCTGCTATTAAAATCAACTTGTTGATACTGTAAACGTTCTTGGGATAGGTAATCCATCATCACCAACAAGACGTGTATTCAGGTTTTTTTAGAAGTTATGTAATTTTAGTGTTTAAGCTCAATAAAAAGCGTGGAGTGAATGTATGCCTCCACCGGGGAATATAGTCCCAAAAGAAGACCTGTGTTTATGGAAAAATTTAAAGGACCGTGACTTCATAAGGCTGTGTAACTATTAGCAGGAGAAACATGGATTTTTAAGGTGTGTGTATCACTTGAATATTTAATTTTGAACGATTAAGAGATTTTGCAAAATATCAGGAAAGCTGAAATACAGTTTTATCCTTTGGGAAATGATTGTCAGTAACTTAACGTATGAAAATTTTATACATTAGGCTTAAACATGCAAAATGGTCAGTTATGGTCCTTTAAGTCAATAGCACGTATACAGCAACTTGATGCTATACATTTTTCTCCCTCATTTTTATAACTTACAGTTTGTTAGTCATTTTGAATGAAAAGAAAAAACGGGCCACTGATAACATTAACCTGTTTTGCTGTTTTTTCCTTCTTGTCATAATAACGTGTCTGCACTCACAAATGCAGGTGATGCATGCGGCGTGCGTGCCCGTGCCCTGCTTTCTGACCTGAATGCACACGCCATGGATCAGCCTGCTGCTAATAGCGTGAGCCCTGCGCCTGTGGCCTTTACAGCGTGCACAGAATAAAGTTCAGGTGTCAGTAGTTCAACTGATTTATAATGGTGAGCAGGCGGTGATGAAGTGCTGATGTCACGGGATTCCTCACCACTCATTTGGGGAATCAAGTAGTTTGTATCCAAACAAGACAAATGGGTTGCTGGCTGCTAGTAACCTTTCTCATGTGCACGTTCCCTCCAATCATATGCCAACGCTCCTTGGCTGGGTGAGCTGACTTTATTTATAGCGTTACTCCTCCAGTTTGTGTGTTTGTGCAGTTTGTGTGTGTGTGAGTGTGTTTGTGCATGCTGTGTGTCTGTGCTATGCAGCGTGGAAACTCACTAGTTCATACTTCATTTCATTTGCTTTTTTCTGTAGGTCATGTTCAGTTTTATTTTGCTGTCTAGGAAAAATAATTTAGGAAGCATTTTATCTGGTGGATTGATTTTAACAGAAGTCCAAATGTATTAAAGTGAAATCTGTAAGCAGATACATGATGAAGATAAGGAAAAACACGGGAGGTGTGAATTAGGGCTGGGTCCTAAAATACCGTCCATGATAATACTGGTATAGTTTTTGATGATAAAAAATGTGTCATATCACAATCTTGATGATAACAGGATGTCACATGTCCACACGTCATCATGCCGCAGGTGAAAGACGGAGAAACAAAACAAGCATGGATGGGCAGGTCAGATTATTTCTTTCTGTTGTTTAAGAGATCAAATCTCCAAAAGATGATTTCTCACGTAAAACAAGCAGCCAGGTGACGCAGACTTAGTCATGTACATAGCAGCTACACTCGCTAGTTATGTCATGTAGCTGTAATAAGCGGTGTAGAGGTTTCTGACAGTGCCTCCAATAAAACAGGGTGGGGGGTCCCTCAGCTACACAGCCACGCTGAGGCCCCACAGAGACACCCAGATTCAAAGCCCAAGGAGGAGCCCAAGAACCACAGAAAGGCCCCAAGCCCCAAGAGAGACACCCAAAGGCTCACCCGGGCACACAAGACAGGCAATCTCCCTGAGATGCACCCTGACCCTCCCTCCCCANACACACACACACACAGTGGGAGGTGCCTGTGGGCCTGGGAGACCGGGTGAGTGACCCCAGCCCCACTGTACAGGCCAACACACCTCCAGGGCCAGCAGCTGGAGAGCTAGAGGGAGGCAGGGTGAAGACACAGCATCAGTCCCCACATGGACAGGGCACCAAGCCAAACTTTTTTTTTGTTTTTTTTTTTTGTCTTGGTTCTTTCTGGCTACCTGAGCCTAGATTTTACCTGTCTAACCATTTCACCTGTCTTTTTGTTTTAACTTTCCCTTTTGATCCCACTTCTGACAGAGTCGATCATTTTTGTACCTCAGCCTGCACTGTCTGCCTTCTGGTGTTTGAACTTGAACCTGTTTTTGACCACGTCCTGCCTGAAGGTTTTTGTGATTTTTTCTGGTTAACTGTGAAATCTGTTTCTCTAAATACCCTTTTTTTTCCACACATCAGGAATCTTACATCTGTTCTTTCTCTGAGTCCTTTACAAGTTCATGACAATGCGTTGCTGGTGCTTTTTGATTTCAACATGTGGAGACTGTGAGTGTGTTAGCCTGTGTGTGTGTGCGCGTCTCTTTGTCTCGTTTTCGTGAAGAGCATCACACTGCGTCTCTTGATGCATCAATGACATGAGCAGTGAGTGTGTGGTGTGTGTGCAGCTCGTTGGGCTGAGTTGTAAAGCCTGGTTCCTGGCTCGTCCTGCCTTTGTGTGGCTCAGACAATAGGCAGACCTCCCAGTAATGCAGCTGGGCTGATCCTCAAACAACAGCACTGTAAAACCCTCAACTCAGCAGCAGCATACCAGCACTTTACTTCACAGCCTCTGTGTGCCAACCACACATCTCATAAAAAAAAACAGATTTTTTGAGATTTAAAGGACCGTACCGTCCATTTTACATGTTTGAGCCTAATACATTCAATTTTCATACACGACACATTACTGACAATCATTTCCCAAAGCATACTACTGGAACAGTGAATTAAAAATGTTTTTCCTACCTTCCAGACCTCCATTGGTTTCANAAACGTTCTTGGGATAGTTCTTGGGATAGGTAATCCATCATTGCTTCAGGTTTTTTTTTAGAAATGTCGTAATTTTAGCATTTAAGCGCATTAAAAAGTGTGGAGTGAATGTATGCCTCCACCAGGGAATATAGTCCCAAAAGCAGACCTGTGTTTATGGAAAAATTTAAAGGACCGTGACTTCATAAGGCTGTGTAACTATTAGCAGGAGAAACATGGATTTTTAAGGTGGGTGTATCACCTGAATATTTGATTTTGAAAGATTAAGAGATTTTGCAAAATATCAGGAAAGCTGAAATATGGTTTTATCCTTTGGGAAATGATTGTCAGTAACGTAACATATATGAAAGCTGAATATATTAGGCTCAAAATGCAAAATGGGTGGTATGGTCCTTTTAAATTAGAAAATGTAACATCCTGATCCCTTGTACATGTCACATTAAAATCAGGTATTGATACCTGGATATATATTTTTAATGGTTCTTTTTATTAGTATTATTATTATTATTATTAGTAGTAGTATTATTTTATCTAGAGGAACTTCACCGAGCGATGAATGCTGTTTTGTAGGAACACTGTGCTAAAGCACACACACACACACACACACACACACACACACACACACACCTGGAAGCTCCACTGCAGCATTTGGGGATTAGGTGCCTTGCTCAAGGACACCTTAGTGGTGATAATGAGGCAGGGATAGATGCTGCTCATTCAACTCAGATTTCTCCTGCCTTTCCAGGAATTGAACCAGCAACCCTTCAGTCATAAGCTCTAAGCTCTGCCCATGTCTGATGACAGGACATCAGATGTACTTTCTAATCAGACTTTAATGGTTGCATTTTGATGTTATCGTCACTGTATTGTGTTTTATTGTATTTGGTGACCGGTACATACGCGTATATAAATACACGGCCCCCCGATTTAATTTATCCAGCTGCAACCTTTGCTGCTGTTTCTATATATACGATTTTTTTCCTCTGCGTTGTTCTGCAGTAGAATACAGGAGCTTTATGAGAGGTTCCGGTACTCTGAAAATGTCCTGGTACTCTGAAATGAAAATCATGGAGGTTCTGGAACTGTGTACCGGTGTGTACCGACCCACTTCAAGGTCTTCTGGTTGTGTGTGAAGTTGTTTGGATGAGCGGTTCTTGAATTGAGCTGTGCTGGAAAAAAAGTAGTCCGTGTGGCAGGATATGCTACGGGTGTGGCAGCCAACTGCCACTGCAAACAAAGCTAGCTCACCAGGACATGCAGAACTAAATTATGGCAGGCTGAGGTGCACACCATAAACTCCTTCCATTCCAAACAGACACGTTTGAACAGACACTGCACCAGCTGGAAAGAACGGAACATCCGGTTTTCCGTCTACTGCACACCGTCAATATGTGAATCTGGCATTCAGACGGATTTGAGCCCAGTGAAACTACATTTTCTCAATCAAACTCAGTAAATGCAGCGTTTTGTATCTTATTTGCAGTTTTACTGACTGCAATATGATTATGCAGAAAATATTCTATCCTTTTAATTTCAATGTTACACAGACATAAATCATCAGAAGCCATTTCTAATACAACTCACCGTTAATAAGCCTGATTTTAAAAAGCAGCTGTGTTTATGATTGCTTCAAGTTGCACAAAGCAGTTTCCAGCTGATCAGATGTTTGCTGATTGAACTTTGTAACAAGCTATTCGCTCCATCAACTCAACTTTTCTGCACAGCTCCATTTGTCAGCACCTTGATGTATTTTTTTACAGTGCAGTCACCCGGGCTGCTGTACTTGGGAAAAGTTCTCTGTGATTCAGCTGTCACTCATGAGTGGCCAAAAGCCCAGTGAAAGGCTGTGTGCTGGCTGAGTGCTGAGTGTTTCGGAGGCCCGGGCGGGTGCAGAAGAAAAGCCTTTGTTCAGGTCTTCCCACTCCACCGACCTGCTTTTGGGCTCTCTGGAAATGGGGCCACAGTAAACAAACAATACGTCCCAATGAATGGATAATGATGCACGTGTTTACCGAGCGAGATTCTGCTGCACACTCTCGCCTTTCATCAGAATAAAAAGAAGGTTTCAGTTCCTACATGCAATCTTTTCTATGAATCCCCACTGACAAAATCCAAGAATTCTCCGGATGGATAAACGGTAGAACGGCTTGTTTCTTTACTGAGTCGATCGTGTCTTTCAAACGCAGCCATGTCGGTTAAATGGAAGTTTGACTCGCGGTTGATTCTCTGGTCACCCTAAAGCAATTATCTAACCTACAACTGCTGCAACTAAAAAGGCAAATGAACAGCTCAGACACTCAGAATGAGAAAATGTCATGAAACATAAAGCAGCTGCAATCAAAACGTGTTAGAATTTCAATTTCTTCTTCTTTTTGATTAGTGCTTAAAGCTGCACCAGTGATTTTGTCCTTAACAGCAACACGGACTGACTCTTAGAGCATTTAGCTAAAAACTCTAAGTCCAACATGGAAAAGTGCAACAGAACGATCACTCAACTCAGAACTTCCTGTTGGACAGATCCACCTTTCCTGACTCATCTGACATAAACACGCCTGATGTCAAAGCGTAACAGATTTCCCTTTGCATCACATTGTAGTTGATAAAAATCAGTTATCAGAGCTGAAACACGCTTCTGAAACACGCCATTCATCATGACTCAAGTAATAATCTGAAACACTTTCACTGCAACGCCACAGTTTAACTTTGATTACAGAACATGAAGATTTTCAACGTCAACCTGAAGAATAATTCTGAACAGTAAAAAAAGTCCTGTGAGATATTTAAACAAGTAACATTTTGATCTTTTTATTTAGCATCAACATTTCTGTGGTTTATCAGAACAATTAATTAATAAAACTTTACTGTTGTTAATTCATGGACTTTGCTCCTTTTCCAGAGGGTCAGAGGTGAAACTGTCCACTGGAGGATCTTCCTCATAAATTCCAGCTAAAACATTATGATGGATTAAAACTAACAAGTATTAATATTAATAAAACAAATTGTGAACCATTCATTATTAACATAATGGTATGGTTTATAATATTCATGAATTTTATTCAAGATAATCCCTACAAAATATTATAAAAAAAAGTAAGAACACAACTTTAAAGGACCATACCAGCCATTTTGCATGTGTGAGCCTAATATCTTCATTTTTCATACATGTAATGTTACTGACAATCATTTCCCAAAGCATACTACTGGAATGGTGAATTAAAAATGTTTTTCCTACCTTCCAGACCTCCATTGGTTTCAGTTCATTCTGCTATTAAAATCAACTTGTTGATACTTGAAACGTTCTTGGGATAGGTAATCCATCATCACCAACAAGACGTGTATTCAGGTTTTTTTTAAAAGTTATGTAATTTTAGTGTTTAAGCTCAATAAAAAGCGTGGAGTGAATGTATGCCTCCACCGGGGAATATAGTCCCAAAAGAAGACCTGTGTTTATGGAAAAATTTAAAGGACCGTGACTTCATAAGGCTGTGTAACTATTAGCAGGAGAAACATGGATTTTTAAGGTGGGTGTATCACTTGAATATTTGATTTTGAAAGATTAAGAGATTTTACAAAATATCAGGAAAGCAGAACCGGTATGGTCCTTTAACATAAAGTGCAGATGTTTGAAGTTTTATGTTCACAGAGCTTCATTTCTGCACAGAAAGCTGAAATGCTGCTTATTCAGAACATTTTGAAGCCTCTTTTTACATCTCACATTAAAATGCAATGTATGTATCTGGATACGATATCTACATAATGACATCTGATGTCTTGCGTGTATAACTTGTACACGTGTCTTCTCTCTGTTCTGCCTGATCACATCTCAGTCTAAAGCCTGTTTCCTCTTTGCTCCAATAAAAAGCTTCATCCATGTGCTTTTTGTTTTGTTTGTTTTTTTAAATAAAGGCTTAATTGTTTGTGGGTTGTTCCTGTCTGCAGCCCAGAAACAGCTGCCCATTTACAACTCCTGATTCAAAATGACTTTATTAATGAGAGCGAGTGGGATTTGATCTCATGAATTTGTAGCAGCTGTATGGAAAACATGTTTCCACCTGGACAGGTGAGACTGAGCATTCTGCATGAAAATGCATTTTCCTCACTAAACTGGATACAGTTCACATTATGCTAGTGAAGTTTCCCTCCAGCTAATGCAAAACTCCAGGAAAATATTCTGAGGCATTTGTGCTGTGATGCTGTCATTTTTTTTTAGATATTAAAGAATAGCTTAAAAGTAATTTGGTGACGTTTTCAAATAAAACTTTTAAAGGACCATAGCACCCACTTTGTATGTTTAAGCCTAATATATTCAATTTTCATATGTTACATTACTGACAATCATTTTCCAAAGGATAAAAACGTATTTCAGTTTTCCTGATATTTTACTAAATCTCTTAATCTTCCAAACTCAAATATTCAGGTGATACACCCACCTTAAAAATCCATGTTTCTCCTGCTAATAGTTACACAGCCTTATGAAGTCACGGTCCTTTAAATTTTTCCATAAACGCAGGTCTTCTTTTGGGACTATATTCCCTGGTGGAGGCATACATTCACTCCACACTTTTTATTGAGCTTAAACGCTAAAATTACATAACTTCTAAAAAAAACCTGAATACACGTCTTGTTGGTGATGATGGATTACTTATCCCAAGAACGTTTCAAGTATCAACAAGTTGATTTTAATAGCAGAATGAACTGAAATCAGTGGAGGTCTGGAAGGTAGGAAAAACATTTTTACTTCACTGTTCCAGTAGTATGCTTTGAGAAATGATTGTAAGTAATGTTACGTGTATGAAAATTGAATATATTAGGATCAAACATGCAAAATGGTGGTATTGTCCTTTAATATCTAAAAAACAAACAAACAAACAAACAAACACAAACCTAGCAGCACAAATGAAACTTTTAACGGCACAAATGAAGCATAAACAGGAGACTATTTTGGGTCAGTTTTCAGCAGGTTGGAGGCTGAGTGACCTCAGAGTGACCTATAACATATTCTTTAATATGTAAAAACTGATAGCAACACAAATCAGAATTTTAACAACGTAACTGAGACTTTTTTTTTTTTTNATTTTTTTTTTTTTGTTTGTTTGCATTAGTTGGGGACGTCTTCACTCACGTGTTCACTTTTTGATGCGACGCAGGAATGAGCTCAAACAGCTGAAAAGAAGCCGGCTGCCTCAGAAAAACTGACACCGCAGACATAAAAGCAGCTTTTATGTATAAATAATACTTGAGAAATTTCGTAGCAAATAACTGCTTGATTCATAATGAAAGGTTCATTTTTTTCAGCATGTGGCTCAAATAACACCTGACTGCTGCGTTTAATACAATCATCTCAACATAATTGTTATTTCTTAAATGACTCTGCTGCTAATATGTTTCGCTGTAAGTGTGTTTGCTCGCTGCATTTACAAAGAGCGACACACACACACACACACACGCACACGAACCTCCCGTGCAAACTTCAAAAGCAGCTTTGATCAGAAAGCTGGCATCCAGCTCTCTTGGATTCTCTTTTCTGAGGTGTATTATGTCTTTTACGACTTTCTTCTCTGTTGGCTTACGAGCATCAAACCCTCAGAGCCGCATCGGCCTCGTGTTTGGATTGTTGTATTTTAAGGCTTTGCCACATGTCAGTCACCTGACACGCCGAGCAGTATGCAGAAGATACGAATTATGTCAGGGATTGGAACGCTCTCAGGCATAGCTTCAATTAATTGTATTTCAAATGAGCGCGTTGCATAAAAGGGAGAAAATGATTTTGTACATATAAAAACAGACACACCCAAAAGCTCATTATTTTGCTTGTGCAGAGCTCCTCTAATGCAGCAAATACTGTCCTCTCTGCTGGGCTTTGCACCCACAAGTCTAATCATCTGCAATATGTTATCTGTCCTTTTATTGTCCAATAATGTCCAGATCAAGGTATTAGGGGTGGGGAAGGGGTGGGGTGGTCGAGTGTATATTGTTCTCGTGAAGACATTGTATCACAGGAACAACTTAATCTAGCTGAGCTTCTCCCCAAAGGTATGAATTATGAAGGCATTTATGTGCGGCCCATATATAGCCATGTTTATTCTCAATTTATGGCTGACAGAAGCGAGCGCAGGCAAACTGCTTTGAAACCCTTAAAAAGCCGGTGTTTTATTACGCCACCGCAGCACAGCACGGTTACTGTAGGACCACAAACGACTCCCCGCGGACCCGCCGGCGCAGCCATCCTTACATTCTTAATTTCTGAGGCATAATTCTTTTCAGAAACACTCAGCCTCTGCGGAAGAACATGTTTCTAAAGGTGATGAATTACCCTCATAAAGGCGCTTTTTTTCTCATCAAAAGCACAGGCTGGATATGCAGTCGCAGGAGTGAAATGAAGAGGAAGCCCCTGGGGCGTGGCGAGGTGTGATGATGTGCTGGACGAGCGGGAAGTCATTTGGGACAGAGGTGAGACAGAAAGGTAAAGGTGTGAGGACCTGAGCGAGAATGAAGGAGGAAAATGCAACACTTTTTATTTATGTTTGATGCAAAATCAAAAATAGTGTAAACTTCAAGCGGTACGGATGCGTTCACTTATCAGGATTAAAGGACCATACCATCCAGTTTGTATTTTGTATGTATGTCTCCACCAGGGAATATAGTCCCAAAAGAAGACCTGTGTTTATGGAAAAATTTAAA
>VXCM01009911.1:0-11001 GCA_014773175.1 Lucifuga dentata | reverse complement strand
TTGCAACTTCCTGGTTCACAACGGTCACCTCTTCTACTCTTCGTTCCCTCTCATTTTCCTCATTTAAACTGAGTTAACAACGTCATATTTATTCCCGATACGCTGCATAAGGTCACGTTGTTGTGAAGCGTCGTGAGTCACCTGGCGCGGTGGCTGGCAGCGGTTCTGTGCACATTGCTGAGCTGTCCCAGACAGAAACGATCTCCACCTGAAGGATCCACGTAACCATCCACCGTCACCAAGGGACAACTGGACTGCACCTTAAACATCTCACCCACCTGGACGTCCAGCTCAAAGTACGAAATGGAGCACCAGAACTCTGGACCTGAGAGAGAGAGAGAGAGAGAGAGAGAGAGAGAGAGAGAGAGAGAGAGAGAGGGACGGACACGAAGGGAGAGGCAGCTGTGTGCACAGAGAGACAGACAACAGACTGATGGATAGACACTGCAACTCACACACACACACATACACACACGCACACAGGCCAACATTAAATGTGTGTGTACCTGGATGGTTGGACACTGGTTGTGGAAATGGAGCAGTGCTGTGATGTTGCGACCCTGCAGGAACAAACTGTGACTCAGTGCTGCAGTAAAACATGCAACAACCACTCAGAAACACAGATTCAGTAATATTTTACTTTTCATATTTAAAACATGCTGGGAACCTTCTGGTAACCATATGTTTTACCAAAAGGGGACGTTTTAGGTCTGTACTGAAATTTTCCTGGGAAAGTTGAACCACTGAGGGAATATTGCTGTAACCTTCAAAAAAACCTTAGAACAATAGCAGAACCAAACATTATGAGCGGGGAACCGGCTTGACCTCCTTAAAGAAAGAGATTACACCACAGGGTCATCAGCTGCCCTAACTTCATAGTGACGTGTGCGCTGCAATGGATTGTGGGATGCTGTGGTTCAAAGGTCACACTGGCTGTGTCCTTTGAAGGCCACGTGCCATCAGTCTGATCTACGGTTTAGACACTGAAGGAGGAGGAGCAGATTCTATGTAGAAGATGATGATGTCATACAGAAGTGAGTGCTGGGTGTGTGATGATGATGAAGATGATGATGATGTAACGGACTCTGCTGCTGGTTGCTCCGCCCACTCTGCTGTTGGCCTGATGAGCAGTAGGCGGCCGTGCTGCTGCCTGTCCAGGAAGCTGCGGAGTCAAACAGGAAATAATTCAGGTAAGAATTTGCCTGCTACCCCTGTTATAACTGCTGCTACTACTGTTGCTGTTGCTACTGTTGCTGCTGTTACTACTGTTGCTGTTGCTACTGTTGCTGCTGCTACTGTTGCTGCTACTACTGTTGCTGTTGCTACTGTTGCTGCTGCTACTACTGTTGCTGTTGCTACTGTTGCTGCTACTACTGTTGCTACTGTTGCTGTTGCTACTGTTGCTGCTGCTACTACTGTTGCTGTTGCTACTGCTGGCTGCTGCTATTACTGATGCTGGTGCTACTGTTGCTGCTACTATTGTTGCTGTTGCTGTTACTACTGTTGCTGCTGCTACTGTTGCTGCTGCTACTACTGTTGCTGTTGCTACTGTTGCTGCTGTGAATATTGTTGCTGCTGCTACTGTTGCTGCTGCTACTACTATTGCTGCTGCACTGTTGCTACTGCTACTGTTGCTTCTGTTAATATTGTTGCTGTTGCTACTGTTGCTGCTGTTAATATTGTTGCTGCTGCTACTGTTGCTGCTGCTACTGCTGTTGTTGCTACTGTTGCTGCTGTTAATATTGTTGCTGTTGCTACTGTTGCTGCTGTTAATATTGTTGCTGCTGCTACTGTTGCTGCTGCTACTGCTGTTGTTGCTACTGTTGCTGCTGTTAATATTGTTGCTGTTGCTACTGTTGCTACTGCTACTGTTGCTGTTGCTACTGTTGCTGCTGTTAATATTGTTGCTGCTGCTACTACTATTACTATTGTTTCTACTGTTGCTGCTGTTAATATTGTTGCTGTTGCTACTGTTGCTGCTGTTAATATTGTTGCTGCTGCTACTGTTGCTGCTGCTACTTTTGCTGCTGCTACTGTTGCTGCTGTTAATATTGTTGCTGCTGCTACTACTATTACTATTGTTTCTACTGTTGCTGCTGTTAATATTGTTGCTGTTGCTACTGTTGCTGCTGCTACTACTGTTAATATTGTTGCTGCTGTTACTACTGTTAATATTATTGCTGCTGTTACTACTGTTACTGCTGCTGCTGTTGCTGCTGCTACTGTTGCTGCTGCTACTACTGTTGCTGTTACTACTGTTGCTGCTGCTGCTGTTGCTGCTGCTGCTACTGTTGTTGCTGCTACTACTGTTGCTGCTGCAGTGTTTCTGCTGCTACTGTTGCTGCTGTTAATATTGTTGTTCTTGCTACTGTCGCTGCTGTTAATATTGTTGCTGCTGCTGTTGCTGCTGCTACTACTGTTGCTGCTGCTACTGTTGTTGCTGCTACTGTTGCTGTTGCTACTGTTGCTGCTGTTAAGGTTGTTGCTGTTGCTACTGTTGCTGCTGCTACTGTTGCTGCTGCTACTACTGTTGCTGCTGCTACTGTTGCTGTTGCTACTGTTGCTGCTGTTAATATTGTTGCTGCTGCTACTGTTGCTGCTGCTACTGTTGCTGTTGCTACTGTTGCTGCTGTTAATATTGTTGCTGCTGCTACTGTTGCTGCTGCTACTACTGTTGCTGCTGCTGCTGTTGCTGCTGTTACTACTGTTGCTGTTGCTACAGTTGCTGCTGTTAATATTGTTGCTGCTACTACTGTTGCTGCTGCTACTATTGCTGCTGCTACTGTTGCTGCTGTTACTACTGTTAATATTATTGCTGCTGTTACTACTGTTACTATTGTTGCTACTGTTACTGCTGCTACTATTGCTGCTGCTACTGTTGCTGCTGTTAATATTGTTGCTGATGCTACTACTGTTACTATTGTTGCTACTGTTACTACTGTTACTGCTGCTACTGAACTACTGTTGCTGCTGCTACTACTGTTAATATTATTGCTGCTGTTACTATTGTTAATATTATTGCTGCTGTTACTACTGTTAATATTGTTGCTGCTGTTACTACTGTTAATGTTGTTGCTACTGTTACTACTCTTGCTGCTGTTACTATTGTTACTGCTGCTACTGTTACTACTGTTACTGCTGCTACTGTGCTGCTGTTACTGCTCCTCCTAAACACTGCCAGTGAACTACAAGCATGGTGAGAACACAGCAAACAGCGTGTTTGTGTAAAGTCATGTGAGTTCTTTGTTAGCGGTTAGCACATACAGTACCAGGCTTAGCAGTGCTGCTGTACTCTGGGCTCTGCTGATGCTGGGTGGGGGTGTGGGGAGGCTGGGGGNCGGGGCCTGCGTGGTGCTGGGGTGAAGCAATCTGGAGGAGACCCTGACCCTCACTTGTGGTCGGTGTCATGGAGCCACTGCCTACAGGACAAACAAACACGATCAGCGACAGTAAGGCTGCTTTCCACGATAAGCCATTTTCACGCTGCAGAGCGCCATCAGCGCATGCAACTAATGCAACAGTACTTAAATCAAGGTAACAGTACTTAACTGAAAGTAACAGTACTTAACCGAAGGTAACAGTATTTAACTGAAGGTAACATTATTTAATTGAACAATGTTTAATTGAAGGTAACAGTATTAACTGAAGGTATTAATTGAAGGTAACAGTATTAAAGGTGTGGAAAATTAATCCCGCAGTTGTAGGGAAAGAAATGCAAAGCAGAAACATCTGATGATTCGGTGAAAGAAGCAGCAGCTCAGGCTTCATTTGCCGTTTGACAGCTTCAGTGTCAGCAGACGACCACTAGATGGCAGAAGAACTTGTTGTTAATATTCACTACAAGTAGCAGATGTTATCAGACTTCATGTCCGTCCTTCTGGAAGCCTGAACTCATCAAAGCTTCTGCAGCATCGTCCCAACACGTTCCACGACGCATTCCACGACACGTTCCACAACATGTTCCGTGACACGTTCCACAATATGTTCCACAACACGTTCCACAACATATTCCACGGCACATTCCACAACATGTTCCATGACACGTTCCACGATGCGTTCCACGACGCTGCAACTTTACATCAACCTGATGAATTTACTGACCCACACTGAGAACCTGAGAACCGGATCTCGGTCCTCCATGACATATAAACTGTATCCCATCAGGTTCTGGATCTGATGGATCCTGGCTGGATCGGACCGGATCGGACCTGGACTGAGACACTGACCCCTGACCCACAGCAGAACAATGATCAGACTGACCTGGTGGGGAGAGGGGCATGCTGGGATACATGCTGACTGGGCGAGGCTGGCTGTAAGGGTCAGAGTGGGGGGGCACATCGATCTGTAGACAGTCCTGCATGACCTCCTCCTTTATCAGAGCAGACTGAGGACCTGAGGGAGGACAGGAGGTTAGGAAGCAGGAGGAGGAGGCATACAAAATAAAAAAAATCAAAAACAAAAATAAAACACTCACCAGCATTTTGAATACTCATGCCAACTTCAAGGAGGAGAGGAGGCAAGGAGAGGAGAGGAAGCAAGGAGAGGAAGCAAGGAGAGGAGAGGAAGCAAGGAAAGGAGGCAAGGAGAGGAGATGAGGCAAGGAGAGGAGAGGAAGCAAGGAGAGAAGGCAAGGAGAGGAAGCAAGGAGAGGAGAGGAGGTGAGATAAAGTGAAGTGAATATTAGCAGTCAGACTAAACACTGAGAAACATCCTGCAGATGTGTGTGTGTGTGTGTGTGAATGTGTATGTGTGTGTGTGTGTGTGTGCGTATGTGTGTGTGTGTATGTGTGTGTATATGTGTGGGTGTGTGTGTGTATGTGTATGTGTGTGTGTGTGTATGTGTATGTGTGTGTGTGTATGTATGTGTGTATGTGTGTGTGTGTGTGTATGTGTGTGTATGTGTTACCAACGCTGGGAGACACCACCCTCTCGTAGTGATACGGGTTCACACACACGCTGTCGTACTTCAGGTCGAAGGCAAACTGACAGAACTTGACGTGTTTGAGTTCGTTCTTATGCAGGTCAGGCCAACGCCACAGACGAGCATAGATCACGTGAGGAAAACCCTTCCTGCCTGCTACCTGCAGACAGACAGGTACAGACAGACAGGTACAGACAGAAAGGNAACCCTTCCTGCCTGCTACCTGCAGACAGACAGGTACAGACAGACAGGTACAGACAGAAAGGTACAGAGAGAGAGACAGAAAGACAGACATGTACAGAGAGAGAGACAGAAAGACAGAGACAGTTGGTAAACAAATGTCATTCATGGAAATTTAAATAAAATGTCAAACTGACTCATGGTGAGCAGTGTGTGTGCGCATGTGTGTGTGTGTGTAAGAGTGTGTGTGCATGCGTGCATGTGTGTGCGCATGTGTGTGTGTGTGTGTGTGCGTGTGAGTGTGTATTACAGTATTTATGAAGCAGAGTTTTTGACCTTTGACCTGCCTTACAGTGCGGACACGTACAGTGTAGGGTCGAGGTTTGACTCAGGTTCAGGTTAAAGGTACGATTTAGGCTAATTGTGATTACTGTGGGTAAAGTTGGTGTGTGTGTGTGTAGAAAGGTGATGACGGGTTAGCCCAGCAATCTAAACCACAACGATGACATCATGTCTGACTTCACCACACACGCATGTGAATGACAGAGTGAGTGACAGAGAGAGTGTGTGTGTGTGTGTGTGTGTGTGTAGGAGGTGAAGGGCAGGCATCATACACTGCAGACAAAACACACACACTTAAACCTGTACACACGTCATGGTGGTGTTCTTGGTCACTAAAAGTGAAAATAAAGGATTATTTTCTATTTTTAATATTTGTTCTGTTTGTTGCTATTTGTTATTTTACCGTTAATGAATAAAAAGATAAATAAATAAATATAGCTGCGAGCAGCAATAAGCGGGGTCCAAGCACATCCGATGACTCCATGAATGATTCTGTTACTGCAGAAGTCGTTATGCAGATATTCACCAAGTTTGGTGATGTAGACCCAATCATTCATAAGATATTGCCATTTTTGTTGAATAAGCCACGCCCACTCAACTTTGGCAGCCAATTGTAGTAAAACAGTAAAGAACATCAAAAAANTTGAATAAGCCACGCCCACTCAACTTTGGCAGCCAATTGTAGTAAAACAGTAAAGAACATCAAAAAATGAAGAAGTAGCTTTTTTCTGGCTTCGTTCAGACATTGCATCTGTAAAATCTCATGTCAATTGAACCAAAATTGTAGGAGGAGTAGCGAAGAAACAGTTTTGTACAAAAATCAAGATGGCAGATAATCTAGTTGGGGAAGAGGTTAGACTACAGCGCTGGATGCATATAGACCCAAGGAATGCAGGGGGAGAAGAATTTTGATCCTATGACTGACAGTTCAATAGTTATAGGCCAAAATGTAAACGTGCTTATTACAGTGCCACCTTCAGGCCAATCCATGTAATATTTTTTCCTGAGTAGTGGATGAGATGTCGAACAATCTGTTACGTTTCATTGCTGTAGCTTTTACGATATTTTAGAAAACAATTCTTAAATCACAATTTACAAAAATATTCAAAATGGCAGACAAACTATGAGTTAGAAATGGGCGTGGCTTATATAGATAGATGCGTCTTAGCCCAAGGAATACAGAGAAAAAAGAATTCTGATTCTACGATCTACGGTTCAGAAGTTATTGATGAAAGTTTACTGTGGGNCAGAGAAAAAAGAATTCTGATTCTACGATCTACGGTTCAGAAGTTATTGATGAAAGTTTACTGTGGGCATTATTGCGCCCCCATCAGGTGGGTTGATGACTCATTTTGTTCAGATGTCTTTAGTGAACATGTCCACCAGGTTTGGTTACAGTAGACTAATTCTTTCAGGAGATATACCACATTTTGTAGTATATGTCGTAAAATAAACCACGCCTACAACTTTGTCAGCCAATTACAGTAAAACGATAAAGAGTAACAAAAATCTAAGAAGGTACTTTTTTCCAGCTTGGTCCAGACATGCCACATGCAAACCTTGGTGACGATTGAACAAAAACTGTAGGAGGAGATATGAAAAAACTGTTTNCATGCCACATGCAAACCTTGGTGACGATTGAACAAAAACTGTAGGAGGAGATATGAAAAAACTGTTTTGGAAACAATTCAAAATAGCGGTAAATCTAGTCAGGTGGAAATGGGCGTGGCCTATGTGGTTAAATGTGCATACATCCAAGGAATCCAATGAAAAAAGAATTTTGATTCTAGGGCTTACGGTTCAAAAATTATAGACCAATATATATCAAAATTTTGAATTTCTTATTATAGCGCCCCCTTCAGGCCAATCGGCTTACATTTTGTCACCTGAGTAGTGGTGAAGTTTTTGAAGCTACGTGCCAACTTTCATAGCTGCAGCTTTTACAGTTTCTGCTGCCCAGATACTTTTAGTGGAGAAGTCTGATCCAAGCAGCAACAACAGGGTTCCCAGCAAATGACCCTGAAAGAGAAAATTTAGAAAAATAAAAATAAAAAGGGGGGTATACCGTGCTGAAGGAGACGACGATGAAAGAGTAACAGCAGCAACATGTTACAGCTGATATTTGATGCCGTCATCACAGTTTCCAGGCGTGGCTAATTTTTACACTCTGTCCTCTAACAATCATACATCAGAAATTCATTGTTACAAACTATGTTCCCAAACATCAGCATGGACACACCCACACGGTGCTGAACACACACCAACGCTAAATCTGTGTGTGTGTGTGTGTGTGTGTGTGTGTGTGTGTGAGGGAGGGTGCTGTAATATTTGTATTTTAATGAGTCAACAGCGACACATTAAACATGGAGAAATAATGATTAACCCACTGTGATGTCATCATGTCGCTGGAGCTGGAACATAACGACAGTTTAAAGATACTATAGATGGTTTAAGACCCAAACCCGAGACAGGTTAAGGTTAAGGTGGACCAATTAAGGTGGACTGCTGATGATTAAGGAAGAAGTACAGATTGATCTGATGCTTTTTACACCTTCATCTCTCATATAGCAGAGGGAAAGAAGACTGGAATAAATGTTAAATAATCTGGAATAAATGTTGGATTGTTGCTTTAAATAATCCGTTCTTCCTATCATGCATCTCTTCCAGGAGGAGCTGGAGAAACCCAGCAAGAACCGGACAGGAATCTACGCCATCAGCCAGTAGACACTTCTGCAAACACACACACACACACTGTTGTGTGTTTCATTTTATGTTTGTATTTCTTATTTTTAATAATATCAGGCATTTTCTAGTTAATGTCTTTGGCTTTTATTTTCTTTTATTTATTACTGTTTTACTATTGTAAAGCACACTTTTAATAGAATAATTAATAACAAAACATCTTAAAAATGCTATAAATTTTGTCATAACTTCAGAATATACTTTTTGTAAAATCATAATTATATTGTTCTATTTTTAATTTTTAAAACTGAATTATTTTATTACTGTAATCATAATTACAATGAATGTTCATATTTGTAATTAATGTGTTAAGAGTTTAGAATGCTGAGGTGTTGTAGTTGTGTGAGCTGATGCGTGTTTTTGAGGTCATACGTGTTTTGTCTTATTGTTGCTGCTCATCTGGCAGCAGAAGCGCTGTCCCACTTTGTCCTTTATCCTGTTTCGTCTTCAGGTAAATTTCAGCCTGAAAGTGGATCTTCATTGTTTAAAAGCAAAAGTCTCAACAGCTTCATGACAAAGAGCTTCACACGGGACAAAAGAGAGGGAGGGAGGGAGAGAGAGAGAGAGAGAGAGAGAGAGAGAGGAGCAGTAGGAGAACAGAGACGCTCCTTGTCGTCTCTGATGAAGCTGATGAAGTGAAACTGCAGAAAGACGAAGAATTCATCAGGATTCATCATCATCAACATCTCAGGCTTCAGTTTGCCTTTATTCATTCAATAAACATGTTAAACAGAAAAAAGGAATGAAGATAGATGTGTGTGTGTGTGTATGTGTGTGTGTGTGTGTGTGTGTGTGTGTGTGTGTGAGGTTGCTCGTTTGAATCCAGAGCAGTAGGAGCTCCTGAACCTCAGGTTGAGCCACTTTTCATCACTTTAAAGCATCTTTGCTGCCCCCTGCTGGGCTGATGGTGACATGAACAGAAAAACAGTAATCTGCGGATTGTGCTGATTTTATTTATTTTTATAAAATAAAAAAGACAAAAATATGATCAAAACTGTGATTTCTGTTATGTTTTGATCATATTTATGCTTTTCGTTAGTCTGAAGACATAAGTGAGGTCATTTAAAAATCTGCAAAAAATGGATTTCTTACCACAAGCAACAAAAAACTCCAGAGGCTCATAATTAAACCACATTTTAAAAGAAACAACGATTTAATCCTGTTAATCTAGTTAATCCTGTTGATCGGGTTAATCCCGGCTGGGATAAAAGAATAACATCTTTAGCGACTTTGCTGCATAAAGCTTCTGAGTTGAGTTAGCGGATCAGAAAAATCTACAAACAAAAACAGGAAGTAAAATCACCATGACAACACGGCAGAGGACGAGTCACGAACGCTGGTGACTCCAGAGCAGCAACTCGGCGGCTGATCACAGGCCAGGAACGCTTTGTAGGCCTCTGAGGTCAAAGGTCAGAGGTCTCCAGTCTCCTCAGCCACAGCTCCAGGCTGAACTTTGTCCCCGTGCTGACCCGCTCCAGATCCGGACCGCTGACCGGAGCTCGACTCAGCAGGACTGACAGAGGTAACATGGACGCGCTCAGAGCGCTGTCCGCTGAAACCTCAGAGACCCTGCAAACGCAGGAGGTCAAAGGTCAAACACAGTGACTATAGGGGTCAAAAGCCAAACTCAAAACACAGAGGAAGTCAAAAATGAAAAGCCTCAAAACAAGTGGTCAAAGGTCAAGTGCAGTAAACATAAAAGGTCAAAGGTCAGTGAGGAAATGTATCTTCAAACATCAGTTAACTTTCATCATCGTATTAAAGTTATCCTAACAGATTTTACGTCCAAACTTACGCGACACTGGTCGGCAAGTCGTCGTGTCGTACCTCGCCGTCCTCGCCGTCCACGGCGGCCACGATGGCTCTGACCAGCGGGGCGTCGGCCCACAGNACCTCGCCGTCCTCGCCGTCCACGGCGGCCACGATGGCTCTGACCAGCGGGGCGTCGGCCCACAGACACGCACTGACCTCAGCAGGCGCAGGTCTCAGAGCGGCCTGCAGGGCGGCGACAAAAGCTCGCTGTCATTTAGTTCTGCTGCAGAGGTGATGTCACCAGGTCAGCAAGGCCAAAGGTCAGCGAGGTCACGTCCAAGTCACAGGGGTCACGTCTGAGTAACATTAACATTCATTAACATTAGAGCCCCGCAGGACCCGTCAGGCCCCGACACCGTTTACAGACCCGCCATTTCCCTCCTCTCTCCACGCACGTCACAACACGCCTTCTGATGCTGCTCACATCGTAACACGCCTTCTGATGCTGCTCACATCGTAACACGCCTTCTGATGCTGCTCACATCGTAACACGCCTCCTGATGCTGCTCACATCGTAACACGCCTCCTGATGCTGCTCATGTCACAACACACCTGATGCTGCTCACATGTAAACAGCATCGCTGTTTTCTGAACGCTGCAGCAGCAGCTACTTTTACTTTGAAAAGAGCCAAACTTCTGGTTCTGACAAAAAAAAAGAGGGCGGGGCCTCGGGTTGGCCTGGGGCTGAGGGCGTTGGGTTAGGTACGGGTACAGGGCTCTACTTTACATTCTGCTGATGCTGTTAATGTAAGTATGAACCAATAAAACAGGAAGTGGTCACATGATCTCACCTGAAGCTGCAGGTGTGTGAGGGAGGAGTGAAGCAGCAGGTAGGAGACGACATGATGTCTGACAGGAAGTCCTCTGCTCAGCATGGCGGGATAGACTGACTGACAACAGAATTTAGTGGAAATGTCCCTTTAATTAGACATCACAACCAAAACCTGTCCACCTGCCTGCCTGCCTGTCTGTCTGCCTGTCTGTCTGTCTGCCTGCCTGCCTGT
>VXCM01009910.1:0-14540 GCA_014773175.1 Lucifuga dentata | reverse complement strand
AGAACAACAAGGAGAACCAGTTAACAAAATAAAACAGGAAATGATTAGACAGAGTCATCACAGTATGTAAACATATGACAAATGGTCTACAGTAGGCCTATCACACAGAACGTGATATCTTCAGCCATCGTCCACAGCGTCCACGCGTGATCCGTGAACAACGGGAAGTGTCCGACTTGATAGCTGACGTTTAGCTCCTCCCCCTGCTGCTGTCGCCTGCTCTCGTCTGTTTTCCAGGCGAGGCGCAGTTCATCTCAAACGAGCCCAATGACTCTCAGAGGATTAATGTTGGATAAATGCTGGTTTTACTAACTCAGGTCTGAAGAAGCTACTTATATCAGTAACAAAACACCTTCAAGACTAAACAGCAAGTCCAGTTGTCTTGAACTACTACTGTTACATATGTTTGAGATCATTGCTTCAGCTCTGCTCATATATTATGACATAGGACAAATATGGATTTAATAAGTGGGCTATGACTGTCTTAGGGAAATATTGAGGGGTCATTAGCCCCCCTCCCCCCCCCACGTTCCCCATCTGCCATAGAAGCCTGCCCAAACAACAGAGGATCAGCTTACTGTGTGATAAAACCTGTCCAGACCACCAGGCCTGAGGTTTCTTTCACATGATAAGCGGTATTTATGCTGGGGAGAGCGATCTGGACGTCGTTTACCTCGCTGCCTGCAATGCCCTGTGCCTTGGTCAACGCACAGAACAGAGTGCTAACACAATATACGTCATCAAGAAGTGCCAGAGGTAAACACAGCTTTTACAGCCATAACCTTCATTAACAGTTAAGCTAGCTTTAGCTTCATATATAGCTAACCTGATATTTCAAATACAATCATAGATTATATTCCTGTTTATAAATCTGGTAGCCTGTCTGTCTGCTGATATGTCACCAAGCAAGCGCCTTTTTTCCCAGATTATGATATGATTTTAAAGTTGTCTTGTGTCACAGGAGAAACTGTTTCTCCTCCATTGTTGTGTCACTTCTGCTTATGTGACGTACAGCTGTTCTCTGATTGGTTGCGCGTTGGAAAGGTCAAGGTTATATTTGGTTGAACTTTGAGCGCAGCATCAAAGCAGAGAATCCAGGCACCGACGTCACTCAAGGTGGCATGAAGTTGGAAGTCACCGCTTAGCTTCCAGTACACAATAATGTAATGTCCAGCTCAGCGCAGTGCTCAACGCTTAGCATATGAAAGTGGCTTTACAAAGGACCATACCAGCCATTTTGCCTGCTTGAGCCTAATATATTCAGTTTTCATACATGTTACGTTACTGACAATCATTTCCCAAAGGATAAAACCGTATTTCAGCTTTCCTGATATTTTGCAAAATCTCTTAATCTTTCAAAATCAAATATTCAAGTGATACACCCACCTTAAAAATCCATGTTTCTCCTGCTAATAGTTACACAGCCTTATGAAGTCACGGTCCTTTAAATTTTTCCATAAACACAGGTCTTCTTTTGGGACTATATTCCCTGGTGGAGGCATACATTCACTCCACGCTTTTTATTGAGCTTAAACACTAAAATTACATAACTTCTAAAAAAAATACACGTCTTGTTGGTGATGATGGATTACCTATCCCAAGAACATTTCCAGTATCAACAAGTTGATTTTAATAGAGAATGAACTGAAACCAATGGAGGTCTGGAAGGTAGGAAAAACATTTTTAATTCACTGTTCCAGTATTATGCTTTGGGAAATGATTGTCAGTAATGTTACGTGTATGAAAATTAAATATAAACATGCAAAATGGTGGTATGGTCCTTTAACTCACCAAGACTATGGGACACTATTCCCAATGGAGAAAAACTGTTTTCTCCCAGCAAATTAGATTAGATTAATTAGGGATTACCATCTTCACTCCATTTGGGATTCTTATTCATTTGGTTAACTGTTAACTATTCAGTTTATTACTTTAATCATTATTAAAGGGAGAATTAACAGGCATTTAAGAGCAACTGTTAGATCAGGACAAATAACATTTTACTTGTTATGCACGCTATGAGTCCCAGTAACAGATTGTTAACTATTGTTTCTGCAGTTGTGTATCCTCTTAAAACAATTATATTTAGATTATGAGATTAGATTATTGTTTTTTCAAAATTACAACAATTTTACTTGTTTTTCTCTGCATTTCAATTACAAAAACTATATATTTGTGTAGTGCATGGTGTATTCCACAGCAAACTATTGCTTAGTAAGTAACCAGATCTTATTTTGTCCAGATTTTGCGATTAAAATAAATTTGAGCTCTGCTAAAATTTGTCCTCTCAGCCTAAAACAATCAGCTATCTTTTCATTTTTTTTTTAACTTTTACTTTACATTTAGTCAAGTCTATCTGTAATTTTACTACCACTTAAGCAAAACTTGAGAAGCAAAATGCTATTATATTTACTACTGTAATCATATGAACTGATACTTGTGAGAAACTGATCTTTGCTGTAGTACTCATATGTTTTGCTGCTATTTTCATTTAACTGTGGCTGCATCTATAGCAAATCCATCTGGGATGATATTCATTCTTTTTTTATCTCATAAGAGTGGAAGTATGTCTATCCTTCCCTCCATCATTCCCTGGAAGGGAAATTCAGCTTGGTGACAGATTTCCATTGTATTTGTCTTTGCATTCCGTCCATGGCTCTTCATCGTGTCAGATTTTGAATAGTTGGGTATTTAGGCCAAGAGCTTCTTTTCTCATCTTTGGCTTCCTTTGTTGGCAGTGGTTAAAAAGATTTGGACTAATCAGCCCAGATGCACTGCTGCTGGCTGGGCAGCAGCCGGAGGAGAGGGCTGTCTGGTACGAGACTCTGAGGGAAAGCAGAACAGCTACAACTTTGGTCAGTGGTGGGCCAGCAAGGCCTTCTCTGTTGGCCTAGAGATTGTCAGAATCATCAAATTATGGTTTTATAATTTAATATTTTAATTAATGCTATTTGTTCCCATCAGTTTTGTTATTAACGTCATTTCATCACTACTCTCTCCCTCTGTTGCGCTGCTTCCAGTGCAGCTCATAGAAATTAGAGCTTTTATCCAATCAGATTTTCCACCTGTGCTGTCTCCGGGTAAAAAATCTAGCCTGAGGCCTTCAGAATCTCAGTGAATCCCCTCTGCTATTCAAGCAAATGGGACGATGTTGTTGATTGTCATATATTTTAACCAATCAGATTTCGATGTTTGCCATGTTGGGCGTGTTCTTTTACACGTCAGGGCCTTCTAGCTGGCCTTGGCCTACGTCATCAGAGTACAGCATTACGCTAACAGCTAAACAGCCTGCCAGAAATTCATCAGAAGAAGAAGAGAGCCAGTTAGCTTAGCTAACTCAAGTAAACCTAGCTAGCATGTAACAGAGCATTAATGTTTATTTAAACTTTCTTTCTTGACATTTAGATTTTTAGATATAGTGCTTTAGATTTTTTGTTTAGATTTTTACTTAGTCCTGTTGTTTTTTAACACAGTGACTGAAGGAGAAGAAGAAATGGATTTACAACGCTTTTTTTCACATTTTGGAACTGAAATACACCGATAATGTACAGCTGTGTGGTTAAACTCTTTCTAAAGACAGAAAGGAGGATGGACTTTGTCTTCAGATGATGAGCAGCTTTGGTAAGTCTGATGGATTTTTATGTAGCTGGAATCTGTGGAGAAGCCTGTTGAATCTGATTGTGTTATTTGTGTTTTACAGCATTTTTGCTTACTTGCTGGTCGTATGAGTAAATGTGATGGTTGTTGTGAGTTTGTTCTTGTTTCTTTGGTAATGACACTGATTTAGGCTATGCCATGTTTATATGTGATGCAGCATCCTGTCATAATGCGTAATAATGCTACATCCTATTCATGTCTCTGCAGTTATGACATAGGTGTTGATCCTCGTGTTAAATCACTTTATTCCACTTGTTAAAGGTTACTGTCACTGTGAATATGGGCTGGTTATGTTGAATAACAGCAGCCTATAGCCGTAGTGTCATGCTGAGGTTATTAGAAGGTGGTTTAATTGCGGAAAGATCGCACTGAAGGCCTAGGTGTAAAATGCGTGGCCCGCCACTGAGATTTACAATGTGTGAGATACTTATTCTTTGTCTTTATTTGATTAATTTGAAATGAGGCACTGGATATGTCTTCAGGTGGAGGCAGCAGCAGAAGGTCTGCTGGAGGTCTGGTTGGGATTCTTCTGGTGTCATCCTCCACCACAAATTCTGGTATCAATGGATTTCATTGAAACAATGTGATGAGCTGCAAAAATGGAAAAATACCAGCAACCATTGGTATGTCTGGACAATATCTTCTCAGTGGATTGCAGTACTTTCAGTAGTAACCCTAAATATTCACCTTATTGTACCCTACCTACTAAATCATGCCTTCATCTGACAGTTTATTAGCTGCACTTGAACAGCCCGTTGCATCATAGCGAGTAAGACAGGATTTGCTGCAGCATACAGCATATAAACAACCTGTAGTACACATGTATAGGCAAGCATTTATTTATTTATTTATTTATTTATTTATTTATTTATTTTTATTTGCATACGCATAAGATTGCATAAAATCCAGATAATAAAAAATAAATCACGTGTTTAGGAGAAGTCAAGAAGCCATCAGGCTTATACAATAGACCTCCCCTCCCTTAAGGAGAAAATTAGACAAGTAACAAAAGAATAAAAATTAAACTAACATCAACTGGGAAAACAAAACAAAAAAAAAGACAACAAAAAGCACACACACAATAAACAGAAAAATAACCAATCAGTAGACAATAATTCAATAAAAACAAAGAAATGCATAAAAACAATGATGGAAATTAATTAGGCATCATTAGTAAAATGCAATGACAATTTCCTTTTAAAAATTTCCAAAGATAAATTACATATGGAACTTTGGCATATCTGTACACAATATCTGAGGGAATACCAGACATTTTTCCTTTTATAATAAGGAAGTCACTTAAGTCGCTTTTTCTTGAATCGATTTTCATTAAGTCATTTAAAACGATTTACCATATATACTCAAGTATAAGCCGAGTTTTTAGTACCAAATTTCACAAAGCAAATCAGGGGTCAGCTTATACATAAGAAATTCAAATTTGATCCCAGAGAAGAAAATTTCCAGGTGTAAATACTACCATTACCACTACCCATGAAAATAGTTTAAATCATACCTTAGAATGAGATATTTCCTGACTAAACANGGGGGGGGGGGGGGGGGGGGGGGGGGGGGGGGGGGGGCTCCACTGTCAGGCCGATCACATATAGACATGTTAACAGTATGAGGACATTTGCTCACACAACCTTGAACTGTGAACATGTTCGACCACTAACAAAGTCATTTATCACCATTACTTCACTGTGAGCAGCATACAAACAGGGAAATTGATCCATTGTCATCTGAGAGCTCTGCAGGAAGCTGTAAAGTCATACAGTATTTATGTTTACTTCTTTTGCCTGTCACTTGCCTGTATGATTACTCGTGTTAAGATTTTAAGATGTTACAGTAATGGCTAATGGCTGCCTGGAGTGATGAAGCACTTTTATGAATAGTGCCAGTTCTGCACTCCATTAAAAACATCACTCACTTTTTCCATCCCTGGATCTTCCTCTGAGAGGTGGATTAATGGCGGGGAGGGAAATTNACTCACTTTTTCCATCCCTGGATCTTCCTCTGAGAGGTGGATTAATGGCGGGGAGGGAAATTGATGTCCTGCATGTTGACTCAGGCAGCGCGTTCTTACAGCATTTCTGCATGGTGTAGAGTGAGTGGTGGCAATTCTGCTAGGATCCCCTTGCTGCAAATAAGCTAGCGTGGGTGAGCTGGACAGAATGCATTTACATTTTAATTGGCTTTGACACTTTATTGTATTTCCTTCCCACTTTACTAATGCTCCAGGGAGCTCTGGCCCTGGCTGGTGCCTCATCGGCGAAACTTGAGCTCAATCAAGACAATAGACTGCTCCAATAAGGACCTCCTGATTGTGCCGTGTCAGTGATTCTACCTCCAGGTCGACTTTCTGGAGAAGCAGGATAGCTTCAGAAAGTTGAATACGTCGTCCTGACGTATTCATTAAATGTGACCGGGCCACCACTAATCAGGTCTCGGGTTGACGCTGCAGTAAGTGATATGCAGGGCGACGGAAGTTAGAGCTGAGAAAACGGTGATTTTACTGCTGTTTTCTCGGAAATCAGAAATATTGGGTTTTTATATTTAAACACTGATCTCCGTGTCTCAGAATGCCTATAGAAAAACACACTGATATGTGATAAAGTCTTTGCTGACCTTCCACACGTAAAGGTCCCCTGTCCTGAAAAACATGTTTTTCCTTGCCCATGGATATATACTATAGTCATCCTTCAGCCTATCAAACCTGAGAATTTGGAAAGCCAAAACCTCTGCATTGTTTCCAAAGCCCACATTTTAGGTAAGCATGTGTTTCTACAAGCCGTTTTGATTTTGGGCTTTTTGTTACATAACAAAAAGACTCATTTACATAATGTCCAGCTCCAAGGAGGACAACCACTCCCACTCCCCTCTGCTGTCAGTGCCTGTAGCCGTCATTGTTGTACTTTGCTAATACAGACTCAGACATGTCGAAGGTTCGAGCAAAACATGCCAATTGTTGTTTTGTTGGCTGCAGAAACCAACATAAATGTCTGTATTTCCTGCCAGCATCAGAGGCTAAAAAGAAACAGTGGTTAGATTTTATTTATGCTAACAACATTACAGCTGCAGTGGCTGCAAGTCATTCGTCTGTGCTAACCACTTCACTAACAAGGGACAGTACAACGCTGGCTTAGCCTCTAAACTGACCTTAAAGCTGGATCCATACCAGCTGTACGTGACGCAACAACAGCTAATGTGCAATCGCTAAGTGTCGCCACTTTGTGATAATATTTACAATTTATTCCAAGTAAGGTGCAGTCAGCTTATTGGCCTGATAACATGTCGCGCTTTGCTAACGTGTGTGCTATTAGCTTGTTAGCTCATTGTGTTGTTTGATTTTTATATATTCTGTAGAGCGTTGTTGATAAATCAATTGCCTTGTGTGGAGAGAAAGAGAATCGAATATGATATTTTATGGTTCTTAACATGTTTACCCGTGAGCGTGTCTGCGTGACACACGGAGATGTGTGTGTTTTTGTTCAGACACCGCCCGCCCATCTATCCTCTGCAGCTCTCTGAAGCTCTGTGTGCGGCAGCGGCATGGAGGNACACCGCCCGCCCATCTATCCTCTGCAGCTCTCTGAAGCTCTGTGTGCGGCAGCGGCATGGAGGTGTCCATGACCTTATATTTCATTATATTGCAGGTTAATAAAATGTACCTGTATTCATGAATATGTAGGATATTACTACAGACATTCCTGTAGTCTTATGTTGTAACGCTGCTGTATGAAGCGTTTATTTACTGTTTATTTGTATTGTCGGCTTGTTTCTGGCAGAGCTCTGTTCTGTATGTTGGAGACACTTTCTGTTTTGTAGCGTCCGTTGTCTGAAGTATTGATTACACACATTTAGTATTTTATTTTAATTACTTTTTTTAGTGTTTTATTTGATGAACGTGGGCGCTGAAACTTGAAAATGAACTAANTTTTAATTACTTTTTTTAGTGTTTTATTTGATGAACGTGGGCGCTGAAACTTGAAAATGAACTAAATGGGTTACTTCTTTTTATTTGAAGCAGTGGAATGTATAAGAGTCTTATAATGGCAGTGAAAATACAGTAGTATTTACTGAGTCTGTGGTGGTAGTTACTGAGTATTACTAGTAGCAGTATTATTAGTATTTACTGAGTCTGTGGTGGTATTTACTGAGTATTACTAGTAGTAGTATTATTAGTATTTACTGAGTCTGTGGTGGTATTTACTGAGTATTACTAATAGTAGTATTATTAGTATTTACTGAGTCTGTGGTGGTGGGTCTGATTCAGGATCAAACATGTATGTCTCACTACATGGGATCCTGTAGGGTTCTCCTGAAATGCTGCCATGTTGGTTTACTTGTTTTCTGCATATTCATGGTTTGTACCCTCTGGAACCCAAGCGATCAGGCAGCCAATCAGAGCAGTGCCTCATTAACATAGCATCCCCGCCCACTCAAAACAGCTCATAGTGATGGCAGCAGAAACTGGGAGGAAGAAGAGGTCTCTCAGAGCCTGGATGTGTGGGTTTTTTTTTTGGGAACAGATATCATAACCTTGGCTTAAAGACACATTTGACATGTTTTAAACTGCTAAAAAAAAAAAAAAAAAAAAAGCATGACATGGGACCTTAAAGTCATTTTTCACTAATTCTCAAGTCATCAGGGCAGATGCTGCATACACACCAATGTTCAGTCTTCTTTAAAGGACCAGCACCCATTTTGCATGTTTGTGCCTAATATATTCAATTTTCATACACATAACATTACTGACAATTATTTCCCAACACATACTACTGGAGGAGTGAATTAAAAGAAGACCTGTGTTTATGGAAAAATATAAAGGACCGTGACTTCATAAGGCTGTGTAACTATTAGCAGGAGAAACATGGATTTTTAAGGTGGTTGTATCGTTTGAATATTTGATTTTGAAAGATTAAGAGATTTTGCAAAATATCAGGAAAGCTGAAATACAGTTTTATCCTTTGAGAAATGATTGTCAGTAAAGTAACATGTATGAAAATTGAATATATTAAAACATGGAAAATGGATGGTATGGTCCTTTAAAAGCTGTGAGCATCAAAAGCAGTGATGGATGAAGTATCTCATCGCTGTACCTGATCAAAAATAGACATCTTATTAAAAACTACGAGTAACATTAGAAAAAATATGAGTAATAGTAATTAAGAATCCATTGTTAACTTTAAGTATCAAAAGGATTATTGTGATAATAGTATTGAAAGTAAAAGTAAAAATTCCTTGTTTCAATTTGTTTTTTTCGCAGTTTCCAAATTAAACTCAGTCTTAGTTTAAAATTAACTCAATAGAACACAGAAATTAAATGAAAACACTTACAATTTCTCTTTTAAAATTGGTTATGATTAGTTACTGTTCACTCAAATATATGTTGATATAGCTGCACTTAGAAGCTGATTGGTCATTTCCAGGTCCTTTACTCTTTGACTTTTAAAGGTCTGCGTTAACAAGCCTCCAAAAGTTTCACATTTTATTCTATAGCTTTATTTTTGCAGGGCCTAAAAAGTAAATTGATTTGCAGAAAGTATCTCTTAGTAGAAATCATGTGAGCATCATATGATTTGGTATTTTCTACAAACAAATGAAAAGTCTGATAGGAAATGAATTGGAAATGTACCCACAGAGGAGTGCTGCCCTAAAAACGGCCCTGTTCACTCTCTCTGGCTTCATCAGTCTGGATGCAGGTTGTGGTAAATATGGTGAGGCTGGTGTTTAGACTCTGTTTTGTGATAAGAATGTCTGTGACTTATAGGCCCAGTTAAGTTCTGCCTGCAGCATCTGAATACAAAACACTTCAGCTGAAGCTTCTGCTGAGTTCTCAGACTGACTCCCTCATCCTCCATCCTTACCCTAGATCCTCAATAATCCAGGGCAGGGTCTTCAAATAAAACTCAGGGGGTCCAGTTCCTCAGCTATCTCCCCGTGGGGTCCGTAACCATGAGATATTATTTATAAATATGATTCAGAAAGCTTCATGGAAAAATATAAAGTGTAACTTCAATATTTTATTAAACGTTTTTGACTAAAGTGTTGTTCTTAGTTGCAAGTATATTTTCAAACATGAACTTGATAACTTAAAAATGTATCTTAAAAATAAAGTTCTCCAGTTCTCTAAAGAAGTTTTTTTTATTTTTTTTTATTTTTTAAATCCTGTACATTCCCATAAAAAGTTGGTACGTGCATACCTTTGTTCTAGTCCTGACCTCGGACTTTCGGACTCGGACTTGATCTGTTCAGTCTGTGGCGTCAGAAAAAGTGACGCCACAGACTGAACAGATCAAACACACAGGTCTTGTAGCATTTGCTGCTGCAAGAATGAAAGAATATTTATACGTCCACTCATCCTTCATCTCTCGCTTTTCCTGCTCAACTTTTCTGATCTTTGAGAAATTTGGTAACTTCGTTGCACATTTGCCTGCTAGCGCGTCTGCTAAGCTAATTTTCAGGGCACGGTGAGGCTTAGGCCAGTTTCACATGCTAAGCGTTGAACGTTGCACTGACCTTCCATTATTGTGTATTGGGAGCTGAGCGGTGACTCCTAGCGTCGCGTCACGCCACCTTGAGTGCCGTCCAGTGCTCAGATTCTCCGATTTGACGCAGCACTCAAAGTTCAACCAAATTCAACTTTCCAACGCGCAACCAATCAGAGAACACTGTAAGCAGAAGCGCCACAGTTTGCAGTTTTTTGTTTTTTTTTTTGTTTTTTTTTTTTTTGAAAGGGACAACAATCAGGATCTGTTTATTTTCAGAGGTAAATACATGCATGCATAAGTTAGGACTACAGTGGAAAAAATGTATTGGTGTTACAACCAGGCCTGCCATGTCCGTTTGCTGAGTTGTACAGCACAACTTTAAAACTGTATCATGATCTGGGAAAAAAGGTGGCTCAGTGGTTAGCGCTGTCACCTCACAGCAAGAAGGTCCTGGGTTCGAGTTTGACCGGGTCCTTTCTGTGTGGAGTTTACATGTTCTCCCCGTGTCTGCGTGGGTTTTCTCCAGGTGCTCCGACTTCTTCTCACATCCAAAGACATACAGATCAGGTGAATTGACAGTAGGTGTGAATGAGTTTGTCTCTATGTGTCAGCCCTGTGATAGACTGGTGACCTGTCCAGGTGAACAGCCTCTCACCCATTGACCTCTGGGATAGGCTCCAGCCCCCTCTGACCCTTAAAGGACAAATGTGTACAGAAAATGGATGGATGGATCTGGGAAAAAAGGTGCTTGCTTGGCAAAACGTCAGCAGTCAGACATGGATACCAGGTTTGAACTGAATGAATTCTCCGTTTGTAAGGTGACTCAACAAGGTTTCATGCACCCTCATTCGCCATTTTTTTTTTTTTTTTTTTTTGCTTTTTTTCTCTGAGAAGAAGAACCAGAGCCTTCTTTGTTGCAACATCCATGGTAACCGTCAACATGTCATTAGCAATGGCCACTTCCTGTCACTTGACTCCACTCATGAACAAGCAGAACACTGGATGCAGAGCTCAGCGGCAATGCTCAATGCTTAGCACGTGAAACGGGCCTTAATGCAACTGGACAAGAGGCTTCAGCCAGAGGACCCATAGAGCTCCGCTGAGCTGTCCATGCTGTGCCTGCTGAAAATTCTCCTAACCTTAAAATATAAGTTCATATTAGTANGCTGTCCATGCTGTGCCTGCTGAAAATTCTCCTAACCTTAAAATATAAGTTCATATTAGTATCACAACAAATGCTCAACGGTTCAGATAAAAGCCTCTCTGGGTCCGGATCCAGACCGGAGTCCGCTGGTTGGCTCAGTTGTTTTCTCTAACTGGCTGTGGTGAATCACATAAAGACTTGGGCATGTATGTTCACTTGTCTGCATCCACTTAACTTGAAAGCATCCTTCTAAATCAGCACCAGAAAAGCTGAAAACCAGAACCACCACACTGATGACGGAGTGAAAAGGTGAATATTTCCATCACCTTGCCTGCAGCAGCAAAGGCCCGGTGCACAGGAGCCAGCATATCTGAGCATTATGCAAAAGCAGCGTGCTAATGCCAGCTAGCTGCAGCACAGCAGTGAACCTCACTACGCATTGCGATGAACAGCACTCATGCTCTCATGTCAGAAAGCTGGCAGCATCGCCGTGTTGCTGTTCTACCAAAACCCAAGAACAACAAGCTCATCAGAAAAACATTCAGGGAGACATACCTCCACCAAGGCTTCAGCTCTATAAATGTCTTACTTTACAGACAACAAATGTTGAGAAATTTGAACATATCCAGAAGCAGATCTGCATCTAAAAACAGACAGTAATGACAGACAGTCATGCTGATGGCAACCATGATTTTTGGGAAACATCTAAATACCATCCCAGAAAATCTCCCGTATTTTCAAACCTCAATGTTGACAGGTATTATCCAAATATGTTCCAAAATTTCCAAATTTGACAAAGAGTGAATGAAAGTAAATGAAGAAATGTTAGCAAAAAACAAAACAAAAAAAAACGTTGCTTTTATTTCCTCATACTTCAGCAGTTATGGAGCCAAAATACTTTATATATTGTCACATGGGGCACTGTCTGCACTAAACTCTAAAGCCTGATTTTAAGATATTATGCTAATAATGCAAAAACAGTTAAACAGAACACATTAAGATATTCAGTCCTTATACACCGATCAGCCACAGCATTAAAACCAGCTTCCTAACATCATGTAGGTCTCCTCGTGCTGCTAAAACAGCTCTAATGTGGAGACATGGACTCCTCAGACCTCTGAAGGTGTTCTGTGTATCTGCACCAAGACGTTAGCAGCAGATCCTTTAAGTCCTGGAAGTTTTGAGGTGAGGCCTCCATGGATCTGAGTTGTTTTTCCAGCACATCCCGCAGATGCTGGATTGGATTGAGATCTGGGGAATTTGGAGGCCAAGTCAACACCTTCAACTCTTTGTCATGTTCCTCAAACCGTTCCTGAACAATGTTAGCAGCGTGGCAGGACGTTATCCTGCTGAAAGAGGCCATGACATCAGGGAATACCGCTGCCATGAAGTCTGGACTTGGTCTGCAGCCATGTTTAGGTGCTACGTGTCAAAGTAACATCACATGAATCAGGACCCAAGGTTTCCCAGCAGAACATCATCAGATCATCACCCTGCCTCCGCCGGCTCACCTTCTTCCCATAGTGCACCTGGTGCATCTCTTCTCCAGGTAAACCACGCAAACACACCTGGCCGTCACATGATGTCAGAGAAAACCTGATTCATCAGACCAGGACACCTTCTTCCATCGCTCCATGGTCCAGTTCTGATGCTCACGTGTCCATTGTAGGAGCTTTGGGTGGTGGACAGGGTCAGCATGGCGCTCTGAGCGGTCTGCGGCTACGCAGCTCCATACGCAGCATGCCGCCATGCTGTGTGTTCTGACACCTTCTATCATAGCAGCAGCCATTTTTTCTGCTGTTTGTGCTGCAGCAGATCTTCTGTGGGATCAGACCAGACGGCTAGCCTTCACTCCTCATGACCACCAATGAGGGCGCCATGACCCTGTTGTTGGTTCACTGGTTGTCCTTCCTTGGACATTTTTGGTAGGTACTGACCTGCATACTGGGAACACCCCACCTGACCTGCTGTTTAGGAGACGCTCTGACCCAGTCGTCTAGCAGCACATGTTGGTCCTTGTCAAAGTGGATCAGATCCTCACGCTGCACATTTTTCCTGCTTCAACACATCAACTTCTAGAACTGTTGACATGCTGCTGATATATCCACACCTTGATGTTATTCATTCACTTGTCAGAGGTTTTAAAAGGACGTATAAACAGNTCTGATATATCCACACCTTGATGTTATTCATTCACTTGTCAGAGGTTTTAAAAGGACGTATAAACAGGCGCTGACGTTAATAAGCTCTGTACGGGTTTGCGATCTATAACCTCATGCGTTGAACCCAGGACCCCCATTCAACACACCAGATCAAGACCCCTGTGACCATTGCACCCAGTGCCAAAAGCCAGTGAGCGTCTTCACCAACGATGGTCTCAATCCAAATAAACATTACTATTATTATACAAAAATAAAAAAACAAAAATGATGATATACAACCATCAAGTCAATTCTGCTTTACAGAAGTAAGCTAGCGGGTCACAAAACATGACATGGAAGCGCCGCGCAGTTTCCATCGCAGATGCCTCTGAAAAATCTGCTGGATATTCTGGCTGAACGTCATTTCCAACAAGAATCTGCTGGAGCTGAGAACCAACTGCATCATCATGGAAATAAAGATGGCTGGGACACGTGTTGGGAATGCCAGCATCAAGTATCCCAAAGATTGATCTCAGCACAACGCAGCCTGGAGGAAGAACAATAAACACCTGGAGGAGAACCATGGAGGGGTGACCTGGAGAAGATGGGACTTAGAATTTGCTACGAATATCAGAATAGTTTAGTATTTGGTAGGAATGTCAGAATATCTTAGTATTTGCTACTCAGAATATCTTAGCATTTGGTAGGAATGTCAGAATATCTTAGCATTTGCTACGAATGTCAGAATATCTTAGCATTTGCTACAAATGTCAGAATATCTTAGCATTTGGTAGGAATGTCAGAATATCTTAGCATTTGCTACGAATGTCAGAATATCTTAGCATTTGCTACGAATGTCAGAATATCTTAGAATTTGCTATGAATGTCAGAATATCTTAGCATTTGCTACAAATGTCAGAATATCTTAGCATTTGCTACAAATGTCAGAATATCTTAGAATTTGCTACGAATGTCAGATTATCTTAGTATTTGCTACAAATGTCAGAATATCTTAGAATTTGCTACGAATGTCAGATTATTTTAGCATTTGCTACGAATGTCAGAATATTTTAGCATTTGCTTCTCAGAATATTTTAGCATTTGCTA
>VXCM01009907.1:0-11133 GCA_014773175.1 Lucifuga dentata | reverse complement strand
ATGGAGGCAGATGATTCGCTGTGGTGACCCCTGAAGGGAAAGCCGAAAGGAAAAGAAGAAGATTGCAACCTGGGTGTGGCATCTTTATATGTTATGGTTTCTTTTGAGCCATTAATTATTAGAGACCATAACACCCAGATACATGTTTTATGTTACTGACAACAGTTTCCAAAACATGACGTCCATTATAAGTTTTTATGACATAATTTTAGCATTTTGACATGGATCCAACACGGAGCTCCATGGAAGAAAACGTATGTCTCCACCAGGGAATATAATCCCATGAATGGGATTATATTAAATTTATTATTATTATTATTATTAATTATTATTATTAATTTAATTAATTATTATTAATTAAAATGTCTGTACCATCTACAATCGTACAAAAGTGTTATCAGGTGAAACGTTGAATTTTAAGGTGTGTATCACCTGAACATTTGATTTTTAAATATTAGAGGATTTGAAGAGAAATAATAATACGAAAACTAAAATAAGCTTTATGTTGTGGAAATTGTCAGTAATGTAGAGTGTATGCAGGTAATATTTATTGAGCAAAACCATGTAAAACCACTGGTATGGTCCTTTAAGTATTTTCATATTTACTTCACTATATACCTGAAATAACGATAAGTCAATAATCTGGCTGCATCTTAGTATTCCAACGTTTGGAGACGGCTACAGCAAAGACGCTCATCTGGACCTGAATGACCTGAGGCCTCAGGTCAGGTCACAGGTCTCAGGTCAGGTCAGATCTCAGGTCTCAGGTCAGGCCTCAGGTCTCAGGTCTCAGGTCAGGCCTCAGGTCTCAGGTCAGGTCTCAGGTCTCAGGTCTCAGGTCTCAGGTCTCAGGTCAGGTCAGCACAGGTCTCAGGTCTCAGGTCAGGTCAGGTCAGGTCTCAGGTCAGGTCAGGTCAGGTCTCAGGTCTCAGGTCAGGTCTCAGGTCTCAGGTCAGGTCAGGACAGGTCAGGTCAGGTCTCAGGTCAGGTCAGGTCTCAGGTGTCAGGTCAGGTCTCAGGTCAGGTCTCAGGTCTCAGGTCTCAGGTCAGGCCAGGTCTCAGGTCCCGAGAAGGAGACCTGATGATATGACGTGTGATCGTCACTGGTCCTGTCATATTGTGTTTATGAAGATTCATGTTGCTGTTAGAGGTTTGATGAATATATTATTGCAGTTGTTGAGGTAAGTAAGTAAGGTAGTACTCACTATGTAGTACTCAGTACTCACTATGTAGTGCTCACTACTCACTATGTAGTACTCACTACTCACTATGGAGTACTCAGTACTCACAATGTAGTACTCACTACTCAATATGTAGTACTCAGTACTCAATATATAGTACTCACTACTCACGATGTAGCACTCACTATTCACTATGTAGTGCTCAGTACTCACTATGTAGTACTCACTACTCACTATGTAGTACTCTGTAATGATGTAGTACTCACTACTCACTATGTAGTACTCACTACTCACTATGTAGTACTCAGGACTCAATATGTAGTACTCACTACTCAATATGTAGTACTCACTATTCAATATGTAGTACTCAGTACTCACGATGTAGTACTCACTACTCACTATGTAGTACTCAGTACTCATGATGTAGTACTCATTACTCAATATGTAGTACTCAGTGCTGAATATGTAGTACTGACTACTCACGATGTCGTACTCACTATGTAGTACTCAGTACTCACTATGTAGTACTCACTACTCAATATGTAGTTCTCACTACTCACGATGTAGTACTCACTACTCACTATGGTACTCAGTACTCATGATGTAGTACTCATTACTCAATATGTAGTACTCAGTGCTCAATACGTAGTACTGACTACTCACGATGTCGTACTCACTACTCACTATGTAGTACTCAGTACTCACAATGTAGTACACTACTCAATATGTAGTATTCACTACTCACTATGTAATATTCACCACTCATGATGTAGTACTCAGTATTCACTATGTAGTACTCACTGCTCATGATGTAGTACTCTGTACTCACGATGTAGTACTCAGTACTCAGTATGTAGTACTCAGTTTACATATTGTAAGCTGTGCTGTAAAGTCGTGTCTCCTCCATGCAGCCTCGGTAAATCTGTGATCGACCTCACGCTCTGCTGAGAAAGCCGAGTATTTATCCACATTACTTACACCTGGCTTCACCTGGCCACACCTCCTCAGCTGGCTTGGCCAACGTGAAACGGATAAAGCCAGGATGACCTGACTGGACTAGTTACTGACTAGTTACTCACGCCTTTTTCTGTTATCCTGGATTTCTGAATCCTGTTTTTGGAAGCGGCCCCCTGCTGTGGAGTTAATACAACAAAACCAAAACCCAGCCACAGTAAGGTGAGTCACGGTGATCCCTCTGGAAATTCATGTTAAAGATCATATTCTTTTTTAAAAATCTGAGTTATTTTTTAATTACCAACTGTTCTTTCTCCTTGTTTTTGTTAGTCTGTGTATCTAGCAACTGTGAAACTGCTTTCTGTTTGTCTTTTACAGTAGATGACCGTATTTCAACTGTGTTATGATCTAAAACTAAATCATAACTGAAATTTCAATAGTTAAAGGAAAAAAAGAATAAATTTACTCAATATAAAAGAAATACATTTTAAAGTATTCTAATGTGACTGGATGCCCAGTTCCAGTGTATTTACACCATAATAATAATAATAATAATAATAATAATAATAGCTGACAAGCTAAAAACACACGTTAAGACAGAAAAGAAGAATGTTTTCTTTCTGTCTGTACCAAACATATTTAAAAACTGACCATCTGACCTGAAAAAAACACTTTCGGATAATTTCTCCAAAAACTCACAGTGAGGAAAATGAAAAAGTATTATTTTTTAAACATTGCCTTTTAAGTTCAATACTTTAATACATTTATTATCAAATAACACTTTTGATATTTAATTAAAATCAGATCAATGAGATGGTTTTTCGTAATGCGCTAATATTGTATATTTCGTTGCTATGGTTACTGTGTTAATAAACAGGTGGTACCTGATGTGTGAGAGCGAGGAGAATCCCGCCTCCTCCAGCTGACCTCTGACCTCCAGCAGCTCTCCCTCTACTGCCAGCTCCTCGCTGTCAGATACGGGCCCCCCTGTGCCCCGAGGAGCCAGTCCTGCTGCTGCTCCTGCTGCTCCTCCTGCTGCTCCTGCTGAACTCTGAACCACAGAACCACAAACGTCGGAGGAGTTTTTCTCGTCCAGCAGCGACAGCAAAACATCAAACGTCATAAATTATGATTCCATCATTTTATAAACATTCATCTGTACAAATTTTACATCTAAATTAAAATCAAAACAAAAATGACATTTCTATCGACAGACCTGCTGATCAGGCAGTTATAAGGGTTCACTGAAAAGTAGTGAGCTTACCATAGAAATTATTTTCTATTTATTTCATTTATAATTATTCTTTACATATTTTATTACTTTTCTTTATTTATTTTATTAGTTGTATTTTTAACTTTATATTTTATTGATGATTATTTTCTATTTTTTTCAATTGTGTCAATTTTTTTCTCTTTTGGTGTCCAAAACGCTTGCAGCTGGTGTGACTTCATCACCTGAAGCCAAACCAGATCCACCAGAACCTTACAGCCCTAAGCCCAGAACTTATCAATCAACCCTGCTGCATTTGGTTTTGTGTACCAGATTCTCCAGATACTGAGCTGTCAGCATGGACTCTTCCTCTTCAGTGATGATGTCATCACCATCATCATCTTCATCATCATCTTCAGATCTCAGATCTGCAGGAAGGACGAAAAGAAAACATTAAAAACTAACGTGACATTTTTTTTCCCTGACTTTTAGTGTCACTGATGAGCAGAAGTAAACAGTATATGTGTGTGTGTGTGTGTAAATGTGTGTGTGTATGTATAAATATGTGTATGTGTATATGTTTAAATATATATAGAAATCTGTATGTGTATAAAATATATGTAGAAATATGTGTGTGTGTATAAATGTATGTGTGTATGTATAAATATATATAGAAATCTGTATGTGTATAAATGTATGTGTATATGTATAAATATATATAGAAATCTGTATGTGTATAAAATATATGTAGAAATATGTGTGTGTGTGTATAAATGTATGTGTATGTGTGTGTGTATAAATGTATGTGTGTATGTGTATATGTATAAATATATATAGAAATCTATGTGTATAAAATATATGTAGAAATATGTGTGTGTGTGTATATAAATATATGTGTGTATGTGTATATGTATAAATATATATAGAAATCTGTATGTGTATAAAATATATGTAGAAATATGTGTGTGTGTGTATATAAATATATGTGTGTATGTGTATATGTATAAATATATATAGAAATCTGTATGTGTATAAAATATATGTAGAAATATGCGTGCGTGTGTATAAATGTGTGTATAAATGTATGTGTATGTATGTGTGTGTGTGTGTATAAATCTGTGTATGTGTATATGTATAAATATATATAAAAATCTGTGTATAAAATATATGTAGAAATATGTGTGTGTATAAATGTATGTGTATGTATATGTATAAATATATATAGAAATCTGTATGTGTATAAAATATATGTAGAAATATGTGTGTATAAATGGATGTGTGTGTATGTGTATATGTATACATATATATAGAAATCTGTATGTGTATAAACTATGTAGAAATGTGTGTGTATAAATGTATGTGTATGTGTGTGTGTGTGTATAAATGTATGTGTGTATGTGTATATGTATAAATATATATAGAAATCTGTGTGTATAAAATATATGTAGAAATGCGTGCGTGTGTATAAATGTATGTATAAATGTGTGTATGTATGTGTGTGTGTATAAATCTGTGTATGTGTATATGTATAAATATATATAAAAATCTATATGTGTATAAAATATATGTATAAATGTGTGTATAAATGTGTGTGTGTGTGTGTATAAATGTATGTGTGTATATGTGTATGTGTGTGTGTATATAAATGTGTGTGTGTGTGTATAAATGTATGTGTGTGTGTGTGTATGTGTGTGTGTGTACAAATGTATGTGTGTTTTAATGTATGTGTGTATGTGTGTGTGTGTATAACTGTGTGTGTGTGTGTATATAAATGTATGTGTATGTGTATATGTGTAAATATATATAAAAATCTGTGTGTATAAAATATATGTAGAAATATGTGTGTGTATAAATGTATGTGTATGTGTATATGTATAAATATATATAGAAATCTGTATGTGTATAAAATATATGTAGAAATATGCGTGCATGTGTATAAATGTATGTATAAATGTATGTGTGTATGTATGTGTGTGTGTGTGTATAAATCTGTATGTGTATATGTATAAATATATATAAAAATCTATGTGTATAAAATATGTATCTATATGTATAAATGTGTGTATAACTGTGTGTGTGTGTGTGTAAATGTATGTGTATGTGTATATGTATAAATATATATAGAAATCTGTGTATAAAATATATGTAGAAATATGTGTGTATAAATGTATGTGTATGTGTGTGTGTATATAAATGTATGTGTGTATGTGTATATGTATATATATATAGAAATCTGTATGTGTATAAAATATATGTAGAAATATGTGTGTATAAATTATGTGTATGTGTGTGTGTATAAATGTGTGTGTGTATGTGTATATGTATAAATTTATATAGAAATCTGTATGTATAAAATATACGTAGAAATATGTGCGTGTGTATAAATGTGTGTATAAATGTATGTGTATAAATGTATGTGTGTGTATAAATGTATGTGTGTATGCATATATGTATAAATATATATAGAAATCTGTATGTGTATAAAATATATGTAGAAATGTGTATAAACATGTGTATAAATGTGTGTTTAAATGTGTGTGTACGTATAAATGTATGTGTGTGTATAAATGTGTGTGTATGTGTGTGTGTATAAATGTGTATGTATGTGTGTATAAATGTATGTGTATGTGTATGTGTGTGTGTGTGTATAAATGTGTGTGTATGTGTGTGTGTGTGTATAAATGTGTGTGTGTGTTTTATAATGTGTGTATGTGTGTGTGTGTGTATGTGTGTGTTTGAGCACTAACGTTTCCTCATTCAGATTAAAAACTGATTTTATAACCCGTTCATGTTGATTAATATGATTTAGTTTTTAATGATGGAAGTCAAACTGCATTTTTACTTGCATGATCACATGTAATCTACATGTAATTTATTACTACATGTAATTTTCTGCAACATAAAATAAAGGATTCATTTTTATTTGGACTTAAAGTTTATAAAAAATAAGCAGAATGAGAATAAAAATGAATCAGGAGGATTTTCCTGTTTTAAATCATGAGAAACGTTCTGTGTGAATGTTGGTCACCATGGTTATAATATTTCTGTTGAACATGTGACTGTGTATGCCAAACACATGTAGTGTGTTTGGCATCACGTTAGCAGCATGGTTTAGGATGCTGCTAACATGCTGCCACACTTTAAACTACACGTGACTTTAATTACTAATTATTCAGCAGAGATTAGGAGATTTACAGGGTTATGAACATAAAAACATCACATATGATCTTATTAACACAGATGTTTCAGACACTAACGAGGCCTCACATGCCGTTTTGACAGAAACAGAGCCTCAAAGATTCAGTCAGAACCTTCCCTGAGGGACATTTTGACATGATTTTCATTAAAGCTGCAGCAAGCTAACATAGATATTTAACTGATTTTATGATGATTTAGTTGTTCGGACCAGGCTGGACTTTATGTGTGCGCCGCAGCCTGCCATCAGCAGCCTTGGAGCGGAGCATATCCTGCCACACGGACTACTTTTTACCGGCACAGCTCAGTTCTAGAACCGCTCATCCATACAGCTTCACACGTGACGCTGCAGCAACAAACCTGCTGAATTTCAGCTGGATTCTTCTGACATGTAGATTTCTGCCTTTAGATCAGATTATAGTTGGAGAACCTTAACGGGGTAAACGTGTGATCAACTGTCATGTGAACAGAGAGGAATTTTCTTACACATGAAACGTGCTGAAAAGATGAAATCATAAGAGTGTTGAAGGTGTATTTATTATCTGCTCATTAACATGTTCTGAAAAATAAAAGTGATAACGTGCAGTGGAACATGTGTGCAGTGGAATACGTGTGCAGTGGAACACGTGTGCCTGATGTGTCTAATGTCGGTTAAACATGACTGAAACTGTACAGACACGTAATATTCTTCATACGAAAAGATGAAGAGTAAAACATACTTACTGTGCTCTAAAACATTTAACAGAAAAATAAAATCATACAAACAATATTAATGTGCTTATTTTACATGTTTCAGTTACAGCATCAAACATGCTCACAAACATTAATATGATTAGTATGCATACCAATTATTATCACATCATACAACACAATAACACGTTTCACATTTAAATAACCACAAACTAAATCTCTTTAACTGCTTTCAAAACATCAAAAAGAATTTTAAAAATTTTTCCAGCGATTCTTAAACTCGTTTTCATCCAGAAAGTGAAGAACCAAATTAAACTGAGACATCAGATGAAAAAACAGAACAGGAAGTACGGTTAATCTGAAGTTAATATGACTGATTTTCTGAATTAAAGATTCCAAATAAGATAAGAGAGCGGTTTCACTGAGACGTGTATTATGTTTGTGACATCATCACTGCGCGCCGTGCTCCTTTGTTCAGAGCTGCTGAAACTTTAAGTTAGAATTTTAAAAAACACCTCAGGAGCAAAAATATTATAACCTGATCAAAGCATCATCAGACTCAAAATTTATCAGTCAACTGTTGCTCATGCAAAGTGAAATAAAATGAGCGTTAGCACCTTTATTCTGTTTGAAAGCGTTTGTAGCAAATCTTCAATAAATCTCAGACTTTATCAGGCTCAGAACTTATCAGTCAACCCTGTTAATCTGAGTTAATTAAGCTGCTCTGTGTTTTCACTTTATGTTAATGAGGTGGAGTGACACCACCCACAGCCACGCCCCCTGCATCCACAGCCACGCCCCCTGCCGCCCACCAGCAGCCATTACAGGCCCTCATGCCCACCTCCTCTCTGAGGCGGGCNACGCCCCCTGCCGCCCACCAGCAGCCATTACAGGCCCTCATGCCCACCTCCTCTCTGAGGCGGGCGCTCCGTTAGGTCCTCCACCTGCAAGGGGATGTCCAAGTCCACGAGTGTCCTCTGCAAGTCCTGCAGGACACACACACACACACACACACACACACACACACACCAATGATGCTTTCTTTCCGTGTTTATCAGCTGAAACATGACGTCATACATTTAAGCGATGCTGATGTTGCGTTTACTGACCTTGATGATGTCGTCTTTAACTCGGAGTGTCCTGGTGAGAGATGCCAGCACGGCGGCCTGACTCACCTCCTCTTCCTGGAGCTCTGGCTCGCAGACGGACCTGGATCTGACCTCTGACCCCGAGCTCAGCTGTCTCCGGAGCTCCTGGAGCCTTGCCGTCTGCTCGCTCATCACCTTCCCCAGCTGGCGTGCCGAGTCCTGAGGAACGGGGAGGAGGAACTTCATTCATGACACAACTTTTCCTGCTGGTATCGTCACGGCGTCAGGTATCTGGTCTGATACCTGGATGTGCTGGTCCCTGGACCTGATGGTGTTGAGCAGATCCTGGACCTGGTCCTGGTGCTCCTGGGCCTGACGCGTCCGGTCGGCTAGCACTTCCTGGAAGAGCCGGTCTTTGAGGTGCAGACGGACCTTCAGCTCCTCCACAACATCACGGGCTCCGGTTTGGATCTGAGCCAACATGGAGCCGCGCAGATCCTACAGAGAACACGCAAACACGTGGGAATATATAAACACGCAGAACATGCAGGAACATGCAAATACGCAGGAACACACAAACACACAGGAACACGCAAATACACAGGAACACGCAAACACACAGGAACATGCAAATACGCAAAAACATGCAAACAGACAGGAACACGCAAATATGCAGGAACACGCAAACACACAGGAATGCGGAAACACACGGGAAGTAAACGGAAAGTAAATCATATCAGTAACATCACACCACATCACGCCTGCTTCCTGCTCAACACGGACACCGTGTGGACATGCTGACCATCCACGTGTCCAAGATTCATGACAACCACATGTTTGCGTGTGCTCGTGTAACACATAAAGTTAGATTTCTTAAAATTCTTTAAATCACAAATGGAAGAACCATTTTATTTTGATGTTAATTTTAATATTTATTATTTTAAACATTAAAGTTATTAATCAGTTAGAATTCTGCAATTGATTAAAGCCCCGCCCATAATGGCTATTGATTGGCAACTTGAGGAGCAGTGACGTATCTATGTTGCACCATGACAGAGTGACACACAGATCAAATGGATAACTAACGGTATGTGATGAGTGTTTCCTGTCAGAACGGGTTTAGTGTTTTGTGAAAATGGTCGTCAGACTGTCAGTGAGGAGGCGGAGTCACACAGCTGCAGCTCCTTAAACGAAGAGACAAACTTTAGCCGATGTAAATTCTCTGTTTTAATGTCAGTAAATCTGTAATAATTGAACCCATGTTGCGTGTAATTATATTCTTTATGGTAAATATTAATCCTAGCTCCTTATACAAACCGAACACAAAATATTACCCGAGTGGGTTACACTAGCTCTGCTCACTGATTGGTCTGTTGTCGTTCTAGCCTTACCGTGTTGGTGGTGTAGATTTTTCCAGGTCATGTGACAGGAGTACAGATTACCTCCTGCCAGCAGCACTTCCTGTCTGATCTGCCAGAGGAATCGTGAAGCACTGTACTTCTCCTCCGCCAGTCGCTCACCGTGTTTCTCTTTTCTTCACTTTTCCAATTGTCAGCTAAAATGCACTAATGCTACGCTGTCCGCATGATGTCATCGTTTGACTGTTGCGTGACCTCACGGCGACTCTAAACATGGCGTCTCCAGCCATGGCTACAATTACGTCTAATTTTTCACATCCATGATTCTAGAAAACTAAAACTTTTCTCTTAGGTTTCCCACCATAGTAAACTTCCTGTTTTGATTTTCTTTCTCTGCCCCCAGACATTTCTGACCAATGAGCAGAGAGAGAGTTGTCACATGACTTTTGCTGATATATTTTGATTTGATTGGATGTTTTCCTGTGTGAAATTGAACAAACTAACAATTTAGTTCCGGATTCAGACCAGAGCAAACGATCTACAGATCTGATTCAGACCAGAACAAATGATCTACAGATTTGATTCAGACCAGAACAAACAATCTAAGATCTGATTCAGACCAGAACAAATGATCTACAGATCTGATTCAGACCAGAACAAACGATCTACAGATCTGATTGACCAGAACAAACGATCTAAGATCTGATTCAGACCAGAACAAACAATCTAAGATCTGATTCAGACCAGAACAAACGATCTACAGATCTGATTCAGACCAGAACAAACGATCTAAGATCTGATTCAGACCAGGACAAACGATCTGCAAATCTGATTCAGACCAGGACAAACGATCGAAGATCTGATTCAGACCAGGACAAAGTTAATTGTTCAAAAAGTGGAATGTTCCTTTATAGATGTGTTTTCTCTGATAAGCGTGTCAGCTGTGACATGTGACAATTCAGACTCTCTGTCATCTAAAGAACTTTTCTGGCAGTCTGATGGCCCCACCCCCTCCTGACCTGGGCCTCCTGCGTGCAAGCGTGCAGCGCGTCCTGCAGCTGGCTGATGATGGCGTCTCTCTGGCTCAGCATGCAGTTTTGTCTCTGCTGGTTCAGCTGCTGCTGCTGCTGCACGTTTCTCCACCACGCACATGTCTGACGCACCGTCAGAGAACGAGCACGCAGCAGCACCTCCAGAGCCTGACATGCAGAGAGAGAGAGAGAGAGAGAGAGAGAGAGAGAGAGAGAGAGAGAGNGAGAGAGAGAGAGAGACAGAGAGAGAGAGAGAGAGAGAGAGAGACAGAGAGAGAGACAGAGAGAGAGAACCACTAGAATAAAACACTTTAATCATGGAATACAAATCTTTCACTCTTTCGTCCTGGAATATACAAGGAAATCGACTACCTTTGGTATGAAGAGCAGAAACCCAGACTTCACCAAAGAAATTACAAACACAGA
>VXCM01009906.1:0-10856 GCA_014773175.1 Lucifuga dentata | reverse complement strand
GGGGGGGGGGGGGGGGGAAGTAATGAAGGCATGCCCAGTTTGAATTAGTGCATTGGCACTCCAGCTGTGTTCCAACTCCCTGCTGATGTGTTTTAACGTTCTGCTGTCTGCCTTCTCCCACATCATTTTGGATTAACTTGGTACAGTACACTGTGATACTGTATCACAAGCTATAAATCTGCATTCCCCAATATGAAGTTCAGAAGATGCAGAGCAATAGCATGAGCAGACTGCGTAACAAGTTAATGCAAACTTCTTGTAACATATCAGCCAAGCTAATTTCTGCTCTGAACGCAATAAGAGTGTTAGAGAAAAAAATAAATGAGTAAAATGAATCCATTTCAACATAAAATACTGTACAAAGACTGTACTTGCTCAAGTATACTTGAGTATAAGTCAATCTGACCCCCTGATGTTGTTCCATCAGTTTATTAGTTTAGCAAATTACCTGTTTTTCTGGGTATTGTCATAGTATTCCTGTGATTTTCTGAAAATAATCCACGTACCAGTAAACATGATATTTATGTCAGCAGCTGATTACTGTAACTGACCAATCACAGCAGAGCTTACTGGCTGCCACAAAATGTGTTGATAAGATGTTTAGTCAGGAAATATCTCATTCTAAGGTATGATTTAAACTATTTTCCATAGGTAGTGGTAATGGTAGTATTTCCACCCCTGGAAATTTCTCATGCATAAGCCGATTTGCTTTGTGAAACTTAGGAATAAAAACTCGGCTTATACTCGAGTACATATGGTAGTATTTTTGTTGGAAATGAATAATCACAGGTTGTAGTCTAAGTTTTAAAAAATACCATTAAGTATTATCTATAATAAACTTCCTTTGCATTCTGCATTAATTTGGTGATTCAATAATGACTTCAAGTTTACAAGTTACTGTGATTAACCGTGATTAATCGCAGAATTAATGATTAATCGCAGAATATGTGATTAATTGCAGAATACGTGTGTATGTATGTATTATTATTATTACTATTATTATATTATTATGTATATATATATATATATTATTATTGTTATGTGTGTGTGTGTATATATATATATATATATATATATAGTATATTGAGCTCAAACCTGAAAAATCACTGGTGTGCTCGTTTAAAACGTGTCTAAAATGTGCTGAAATAGAAGTCAGTGCCATGCAGAGTGGGAGAATTTAGTGTTTGTCTCCTCCCTGTTGGACAGAGACACATACCTGAGAATGATGGCTACCATCAGCAGTTAGTCCTGCCTTCATGGTCATGAAATAGTTCACAGTAAGTCAGTGTCTGTCTGCGTCTTTGTCCTCTAGGTGCTGGTCCCCACCCAAAAGCTCTGTCTGGACATATCGTCAGCGCCGTCTGGTGGGTGTTTGCGGTTCTCCTGTTGGCTTGCTACTTTGCCAACTTCAACTCCACACTGCACTCTGACAGCAAACACGTTTCTATCAAGACCTTCGAAGACCTTGCTGACCAGGATGTCATAGATTATGGCACAGTTGAAAGTGGTTCCACAATGTCTTTCTTTAAGGTAGGATGCAGTCTTACCCAGTAACATGATGTCTTCTAGACCTTTAAACTGTCTTCCTGGTCTCATCCATCAAATCATGAAATCTTTTTCTATTTATTTTGTACACTCAGAGTATATACTATGTTAAGAACTTGAGAGCTTTAAGTGAATATTTACTTATTTCAGAATTCCAAGATCGCTGTGTACCATCGTATCTACCAGCATATGGAGCGTAAGAAGAGCTACGTGTCCGGCATGGAGGAAGGTTTTCGCCGAGCCCAGGAAGAAAACTTTGCCTTCATAGGAGAAGCCGTGTCCTTGGACTTGGCGGTAGCTCGCTATTGTAACCTGACCAGTTCCCAGGAGGTTATTGCTATGAGAGGCTACAGCATTGCAGCACCTCTTGGTGAGTACCTGGGTACCATCACAACTTTTTTTTTGTTTGTTTTTTTTAACCCACAGTGGTGTTATAGCCACTGTGGGTTAGCTTTTCATATATATAGGGCGTCCCAAAACAATGTATACACACTTTGAATGATTATACTGTATATATGTATTTATGTATATATATACAACAGTTAGTTCTGACCAAGCATTTTGATTGGACAACAGGCAAATAATAATCTGTTGTCTTAGTACTTTTAACTAATAAATGGTGCTTGTAGAACTGTCGTATAAAAGCTGTTTCACACTCGAAGTCGTGCTGTTATATCAGCACGTGATATTGCTTAAAAAAAAGTATATGTATTAAGTATATGTATATTACACCACAAAAAACAGTAATGCAACATTAAAAAAAAAAAACATAACTATTGTTGATATTTCAGTAATTTCTATATATAAATACCTTTTTTGTNTAAAAAAAAAAAACATAACTATTGTTGATATTTCAGTAATTTCTATATATAAATACCTTTTTTGTCCTTTTCCAGCTTGGTGGAGTAGTAACCTTTATTCCAACTTCTTCACATCTGAGAAGTAGAATGAAAAGACTTTTTATTTCATGATGTCTCCTATCCATTGAAATTAAAAGAATGCATCTGTGACAAACGGCCTGAAAACGTCTCAAAAAAAAAAAAAAAAAAAAAAAAGTGTTCCTTTGGCTCATCTCAGTGTCTCATCTCAGCTCGGTGCTGTTTTGAGGTGCATTTTTGAGCAGCGTCGCGCATTAGAGGACGTGTGGTCTGACAAGATATTAGATATTATGCTGTATATATCATAACTCAACATGGCGGCACCGTGGAATGAGCTTTATGAACGGAAATGATCAGCTAACAGGCGAATAAAGTCTTTTTTCTTGCGTGAAATAAAAAGGGCAAAATATATCACCATGGTAACTATCTACAGTGTATAATAACTTTGCCATTGATACGTAAGTGTAAATAATTTCAGAATATTACTTCTCGGCACAAATGTTTAATACAGTGATTAATGTCATTATAAAACAACACAACCAAACAGCCCTGTAGTCTAACTTTACTTTATTTATTACTAAGTTTATTTAATCTTATAGTATTTACCATATATACTGGAAAGATGAGCTCATGTATAAGCCGACCCCCTGATTTGCTTTGTGAAATTTGGTAATAAAAACTCGGCTTATACCCGAGGACATACGATATTGGCTTTTTTGGTTTACATTTGGCTGGAACAGTTTGAGGGCAGAAGTTGGAACCTCCGACTGGGAAAAATCTGACTTCTGAGGGTAACTCAAACGCAGCGTAAGTCTTGCTTTGATTTGGGAAGACATGATGTTTTTGTGGGACCTCTCTGCACTTCCTCAGGCTCCCCCCTGGTTAAAAATCTAACTGTGGCCATACTCGAGCTGAGCGAGTCTGGTAAGCTGACCTACCTGAAGGATAAGTGGTGGGCCAACAGCTGCGTGGGGGCCGATCGGGGCCACACATCCGAGGCTCTCCAGCCCCACCACCTGAGGGGGCTTTTCCTCCTTCTGGGTCTGGGACTTGGCGTCGGGCTTCTGCTGGCCCTGCTGGAGCTCTTCTCCAAAGCCCGCAGCCAAGCTAAGGACAGCAAGGTAGGGGTGGATGTCTTACCTTGACTTTGGGGGGAGTTGAATGAGAAAAGCTGAATCCTTCCAAAATAACACAGCTTGGTGCTAACCTATAAAAAACATCACACCTCCCCAAAGCAAATGTGTATATGTGTGCAGAATTTTCTATTGTACCTATTTATACATAATAGTTACTGTGGTTTTCCTTTGGAAAATTCTTTATTATTATTATTATTATTATTATTATTATTATTATTNGTTACTGTGGTTTTCCTTTGGAAAATTCTTTATTATTATTATTATTATTATTATTATTATTATTATTATTATTGTTGTTGTTGTTATAGTTAAGTTGTATGTGTGAGTGAGTTTGTATGTGGTGTTTTGCGCTTTTAACTCGGAAATGAAGAACGTCAAAAAATACCGGATGAAAATGTGTATCAGTGAATCAGCGTTTCCTTATAGATGTAAGATATGGACTTAGCTTAGCACTTAGCATGTTCAGTAGCCTCGGCTACGTTTGATACGCTGGCGCTAGTAACAGTCTCAGACACAGTGGCGTAAATCGCTGCAATGGCTTTTAGTCACTTTCTTGCATTTTCAAACATGCAGAGAGACAACTTGAGCCAAAATGTCAGCAGCAACGAGGTCTTTCCCTTCTAGCAAGCTCTGTCGGCCGTTCTTCCCCCATTCAGACGTCCGCTGCTGGCTCAGTGAACGTTGGGCTGAGCACCGATTCTGCAGGTTACTGACTCAGCAAAGAACGGGTAATATCTGGGTACTCCGTCAGTGACGGACGCTGGAAGATGCACTGATTCTCTGGTTTAACGTTCAGTAAGAAGAAATGAAACATTCATCGTAGAATCACTGACAGAATCAGCAGCTCTGATTCGAACCAATGAGCCTGTCGGTGTTAGGCGAGGATGCGCACGTACAAACACAGTGATTTCAAACTGGAAACTGTCACGTTACAGCAGACTAGTAATAATAATTTCAAAAAACAAGTTAGTAAACAAGAACACTCAACACTACAACTGAAAGACAAGGACTGCATGCGTATGGGTAAAAAGCACAGAAATATATTGAATCTCTTTCATTTATACCAGGAACCGGAAAGAACCGGAAGTGTACGATTCCATTACAGCTGTGAACCCAATTCTTTTAAAAGTTAGATTCTTCTGAATCAATGATTCAGCCATGTCTATATTTTAGAGTTGCAGAAAAGTTGACAGTTTAGAGACAATGGCCAAATATCATGGTGTAACCACATTCCTCATTCATAAACGCCTGTTAGCAACATATGTTAGCGTTAGCCTCAAAGAGCCGTTACTGTGATATTTCCTTATTTACATGTCATAGTAGCTATTCATAAAACAAACCCACACGCTAACAGTAAGACCTGCTTCATTCTGCTGGTAAATTTCATCAGTATGAAATCTGGGCGACGTTTAAACTGTATTTGCCTCACTTGTGTTAGTGATCAATAACTTTGATAGATAAACTCACTCAGCTGATCTGACCTCACACGTTCTTGTGCACTCTGCTTCACCTGCTGTGCTGCACTTCTGAGGTCCTCACACACACAAACACACACAAACACACTCATACATAGTATGATCACACACTACAGAGGTTAAAATGCACGTTTTCCTGTTATTTTAGCATCAGTCTTTTAAATCGAGGATCTGTAAAGCAGAATGTGTGTTTCCTTTAAAACCAGATGAATCAGGATAAATGGTGGCTGGTAAATATGCAGCAGCTCATTAACACACTGATCTTCATCAGCTTTTACCTGTCACACCTCACAGCAACGCTGCCTTCATGTGACAGCAGTGCTGATTATAAGGAGAAGTTTTATGAATGAGCCTCAATTATCACAGCACACATTTAGTGCAGCACCAAAGTTTATGAATCTGCCCCTCCGTGTTTGTCTGTTTGTTGAAAGTAAAAACTTTCAACACCAGACAAACACATGACCTCCTGACCTCACAAACTACATTTATGAGGTCATTATTGCAGCCATTAGATAAGTGTAGTGGAGCGAAACGTAGATGAATTCCACTGAAGGAGCAGAAGGTCTCCCATTTTCTGCAGCAGTGCTGCTGAGTTTTACTTTCTTACAGCGCATAAGCAAATCTATTTTGATAATTTCCACTTCTGTTTTTTTTTTTTTTNTTTTTTTTTTTTTTTTCCACAGAAATCGTGCTGCTCAGTTTTGACCTCAGAACTGAACTGGCGTTTTGGCAGCAGAGGGGAGAGCACAGACCAAGAGACCTCAGACAAGAGCAAAGCTTAAACAGCATGCTGATGCAGCAGATGTAGTCGGTGTCACTCCGTATGTTTACATGCACCCCATCCTCAGATTTATTTCTACGCCAATTAAAGCAAATAACGTGAGTAAGACGTGGACAGAATTAACAGGACAGTGTTTCAGGTAGAAAATTAAGTAGTGGCGGGGTGAGGGGAGGAGCGAGAAAACGAAACCTAATGTCCGGCTGCCTTGAATGCATATTTNCCCCCCCGACAACACAATTTTCTACCTGTGGGAAACACTCCACGCGTGGTGCAGACAGAACGGGACGCATTCAAGGCAGTCAGACATTAGGTTTCGTTTTCTCACTTTCCCTGCTCCGCTTTCGTTTTCTGGGAGCCGCCCAAGTACAGCCTATACTGTAGGTGCACGTGTCAGTGTGTGAAGGCAGTGTGTTTTTTTTTTTTTNTTTTTTTTTTTTTTAAGGCTGGGTCTTCAGAAACCTGGGCGGGCCACCCAAGTTTCGCCTGCGTGTGGGAAACACTGCAGGATTTTGTTGCTGGCAGATCATAAATAAGTCATTGCATCATCAGAGTGTGTGGCAGGTGAAGGGTGCAAAGGAAGGAGGATTACTCTGATTATGACATTACATAGAATAAATCACTTACAATCACATAGCCCAGCTGTTACTTGGAGTAAGCTTCCCCTGAGCTACGTTCACATTACAGCCATAATGCTCAATTCTGATTTTTTAATCAAATCCAAACTTTTCGTGCTGATGGTTCACATTCATGTTTGTAAGTGACCTGTATCCAACACGAGTATCTGACACACTGAGGTCCTAAACAATCCATGCGCCGATGTAACGAAAATGCAAGCTGCAAGAATAACAACTATAACCATCATTTTTTGTGCGCCAGAACAAACACGGTGACGTAGCTGCAGCATGCATGCAGGATTATTTGTTGTGGAGGCCAGAAGAAAGGCAGAGAATCAGGATGAGAATGAGAGCGAGAAGGCGCCAAAAAACAAAAGTCATGGCAGCTGCTCTGTTAGCGGCTGTTGCTGCACGTCAGAGCAGAGAGAGGTGTGGGTGCGAGGGCGGAGCCGGCGACAGTGGGACGCCATGTTCACACGTTCACACAGCAACACTTCACTGAAAACTTTCTGATCTCTCCATATATATCTAGGACCACAAATGCAAGTGGCCCAGATCTGATATGAGAACATCAGATCTGAGTCACATGGAGGCAAAAAAAAAATCAGATCTGGGCCACTTCAAGTGTGTGATGTGAACGTAGCTCAGTTTCCATCAAATATGGGGTTTATATGACATTTGAAAAAAAGTGGAAATAATTGTTTTAATGAAAGTATAATTAAAGTTTTAGTGCATGTAAATGTACTGACTGATGCCAGTAAGCAGAGCGTCTGTGTCCAGTTCCTGCAAATACAGTAACACTCCATGATTCAGCAGCAACGTGTGTTTTCAGTGTTTTGTACTCTGCTTGTTGACTGTGGAACACACAGTTATTAAACTGCTACAACAAAAACAACTTCAGACAGCAAATTCTAATCCTTTTACATGTTGTTTGTGTTGTGCATGTTGCCAGGCCTACTTACTAAGAATGTTGCTCATAGCACTGTAACAACCTTTTGATCTTATGAATAAATCTCTTGATACTCTAATGCTGTCTTGTCACAAATCCTGGGTTCTATCAGTCAGACATCACAAACTGCTCGGAGCCACATCAAAATACTTTCATTTTAATAAAGGACTGACATGGACTCAGCCTGGATGTATTTTTGGGCTCATTCTGCCAGTCTCATATTTCTTATAGGTAATGTTTACCACAAGCGTCTGTGTCATTTTCAGAAATGAAAGCCAAACTTTCTTTGTGAACTTTTGACCATTTCTAGCACCGTTGAGCCTCAGACCTCATCTCCTTGTTGTCGTATGGCGCCACCTAGTGAACAACCCACTCAGTGTTATACATTCCTGGAAAGAGTGGAGGGAGCCGCATGCAATCTAAATTGCCTTGAAGAAAGTGTAAGTATATGTGGGTGATAATCTCCAGATTGTCACCCACAGCAGGCAGTAAAGAGTTTCTGGATAATAAAAACAGCATTAAGCTGTGGATCCTAACCCAAAATGAGTTCAGGATCTTATATTGGTAGGGTGTGACATGCTGTCATGAAATATATAATTTCATGGTTTTTATTTTTTTATTTTATTTTTTATATTTTCAGAGGCTTTCCAAAACTAAGCCAGGTATTGCTGTATTGGATAATAAATAATTCCATGAAATCACATCTTGTGAATGTTATTTGAGCCTCATTGGCATCATTTGAAAATGTAAAATTTGTCTTCCTGTAGAAATAGATAAAAGAGGTTAATTATTCAGGCAGCACTAAATTAACATTAATATGAGTTTCAACTAAATACTGGACACAGCTATCAGTGGGTTACTAAAGCATAAACTATTGTATAGATGTCAGATTAATGTGCTTCATGGAGATGGCACCCAANTCAGTAAATCTTAAAAGTTTTTCATTTTCTTTTTTTTTTTTCTAATGGTGATGCTTATATAATGCATTATATAATGCTTATAATGCATTATATACAAGATTGATTGAGAAAGCTCTGAGCCTTAAAGCCACAGCGCCCTCGAGTGGATTTCTTTGTGTATGACATGCTTGAAAAAAATGGGAAAGCTCAAGTTGTGGTGTCTGGGGTTTCACAAATATTTATCAATAGTTTTAATGCTTTATGCTATTTAATTGTACTTTATTACATTTTTGTAATGTTTTATTAATCTATTTATTTACAAATGATTTATTTTGTTATTTTACAGGAAATACTCAATTTTCTGAGGATTTTGTCCTCTTGTCACAGGATGTGTTAGATTCCACGTATGGATTTTAAGAAAAGAGTGAAGAGTTCATCTACAGAAACTGATAAATTCCATTTTCATAAGGAGTGGTATCAATCAGCCTGCACGTTACTCATTTATGCACTTTTATAATCCAGCATCAGTTTGATATTACAGGGAATGCACAATTTAGTAAAACCAACAACATGATTTTGTACAATTTTTGAACAATCAGATTGGACTTTAATCTGCAGAATTCATTTTTACTCTTGAAATAATTGACATACCACATGTTGCTGCAATATTAATATTTTATGTTATTTGTATAACATAGAAGCCATGTTAATTGCATTTGTTTGAGAAACAAAAAAAGGATGAGAATCTAAAGTGAAAGTTTTTAGCAAACAGAACGATAGAATCTGAAACTGCAATATGAATATTCCTACCTTGAGAAATTCACAAAAATGATCCCAAATGTCAGGCCTCATTTTTTTTTTTTTTTTTTTTTTTTTCATGCTTGCTTCTTGAGAGGAAGAAAAACTCTGAGCCTTAAAGCCACAGCGCCCCCGAGTGGATTTCTCTCTGTATGACAGGCTTGAAAAAATAGGAAAGCTCAATAAAGACTTAGGTTATTTTACAACTCCAAATCTACTTTACCAAATGATTGAGTCAAACTATTAAAAATTAAAATATGATTACTGTCAGCACAAGAAAAGAAACTATTATAACCTATATTCCATCTTACCTATAATTGTTTTTTTATAATTAGGTGGAAACAGAATTTAGGCTTTAAAATACAGAAATTCAGCATACCTGATTTACACACACTCAGCAAAAAGAAAGAATCACTGATGCCAAGATTCGCAAAAAGGGATCAGAGTCTTTAATCAAACGTCTTATTCAGAGTAGTCAGAGCCTTTCTTTTTCTTTTTTCTTTTTTTTTTTCTTTNCTTTTTTTTTTTCAGTCATAGCCTTTCTGACTCAGCCGAGACACAAATATTAACCAGCGTGATCATTCAGGAAACCAGCAACAGAACAACAAACAAACATTCAACAGCATCAGCATTCAACAGACTTTTATTTCCTACTGATAAATTAGAGAAGTCCAAAAAAAAAAAACAAAAAAAAAACCATGGAACATATTTTAACTTTCTGGTTCTTTAACCTTCATATTTTAAACTTCTATTTTAACCTAGAAAAACTTTTTATTTTTCTAGAAAATTCTTCATTCTTGAAAAAAAAAAAAATCCAATCTGAAAGAATTGAGCAAAGAAAAATGTCTAAAATAAATTATAAAAAGTTTGTCAATGTTCTGCTTGATTCCAGAATATCTAGAAAATGAAGGAAAGTCTCCAAAAATCAGCAAACAATGTGTCAATGTGACTTTAGGTTAAAGCAGCTTAAAGGACCGTACTGACCGTTTTTAAAGGACTGTGACTTCATAAGGCTGTGTAACTATTAGCAGGAGAAACCTGGATTTTTAAGGTGGGTGTATCACTTGAATATTTGATTTTGAAAGATTAAGAGATTTAGCAAAATATCAGGAAAGCTGAAATACGGTTTTATCCTTTAGGAAATGATTGTCAGTAACATAACATGTATGAAAATGGAATATATTAGGCTCAAACATGCAAAATGGGTGGTATGGTCCTTTAAATTTCATTCTTTTGACTGGATAAACTCACAGACCAGCAGCTTGATGTAGCTTTGTCGTGCACACTGAGTGTAACGGCAGGCGCAAGTGTAGCTTTTGCTTTGAAGACAACGTCTGATTCTGTATTCACGCACACGTAATAATAATAATGATAATAATAATAATAATAATAATAACACCATGAAGAGGTTTCCTGTTAACATCATCTCCTTCATTTNAATAATAATAATAATAATAATAATAACACCATGAAGAGGTTTCCTGTTAACATCATCTCCTTCATTTATTCGTCATTTCTGCTGGCTGATGGAGCTGTCAGAGATGAAGACTCTGATTTCTGCCTAACAGAATGATCTCCTGTAAAACGTTGAGATTCCATGGAATTATTATTCCATAAGTCTTTGGCTTTATGCCCAACAAATATTTCAGCACAATTCAAACTTTTCTGACAAACTGACAATGAAATAAAATTCAGAATATGACAGAACTCACCAACCCGTGACTTGAACAGCTGTGGATGAGATTATGGGCTTTTCTGTTTTTTTTTTTTTTTTTTTTTTT
>VXCM01009905.1:0-11227 GCA_014773175.1 Lucifuga dentata | reverse complement strand
GAAGCCAAAGATCTTTAATTGCTCAGTTGCGAACAGGCATCCTTCCTCTGAATGTGGAAATCAGTAAATTTAGAAATATACAGGAGGAAAATAGACTGTGTGATTTGTGTGGGTTGGGAGAGGTTGAGGTTGAGATGCACTTTCTTTTGTACTGTACTTACTATGATGATTTGAGAGGGTTAACGTTTGATGAAATGTTTGTTAAAGAGCCGGAGAGAGGTTTTGGTGGACGGATTATCAGAAATTGGAATGGCTGTTTAGTTTTGGGGGTTTTAAGTTAATTAATTTTGTTTCAAAAGCCTGGAAGAGAAGGCAGGATGGGTTATATATTCAATGACTATAGTATGTGGAAAATTTTTGTTTGTTCTTCTTCTGGAATTTTTCTTTGAGTTGTGGTATCATTGTATATGTATGTATACATTTATATGGAAGTATCCGGTATGTGTGTAATGGTGTATTGTAAGCCCATGTGGGCTGGGCATATGAGAGTGTATGACACCTTAATAAAAATATATTCATTCATTCATTCATTCATACATTGAAAAGGATGCAACTGAACTGTACCACTCCCTCACTTGTGCAGTTCAGGAACCCAAAGAGACAGCAATTCAGTTTTTGATGAAAGCAATGGATTTAAGACGCAAGTTCTCTTTGCCTCCAAAAGAGCACAGTCAGGATTAAAATACCATCCTGAACTTATCCAAAACCAGTTTCTCCAGATAGTTATGATGCCTTAATGATGATCCGTCAGGGCAGACTTGAAGCCTCTCCTGTGAAACCCACAGGTAAATGATGAAGTTCTGCTCGAATGAATGCAGCATAAAGCCTGGAAATGGAGAGAAAGAATAAACTGTTAAATGCACCAAAATTCAGGATGGCAAAAGTGGCTGTGGTATACGAGGAACATGAAGAGCACAGGAAGACAGGGGCCCACACCCAAAACAGGATAAATCAAAGCAAACTGAAGCATCAAAATGGGACACACTAATGGAGAAGGTGTAAAAAGGTAACCAGGCTATTTGTGATGCTGTACAAGACCTTACCACTCAAATAGCAGGTCTTGCTCAAAATTCCACACCCTGCAAGACAAGAGTGACAGAACAGCCCATCCGAAAATGCCAGTCACAGTCCACCATAAGAAACCCCAGAAGATGCTAGAACTGTGAGGTTTCAAACCCAGATGGAAAATGTGACCACTGCTTCAAGTGTGGCAGCACTGACCACTGGGCAGCAGGCTGTAGGGGAAAAAAAACACAATCAGAGCTACTGCTGATCCCCACTGAAGACACAAATGCCACCAATGTGATCCATATCAAAACTCCTCTGTCTGGTAAGCAACAACAAACAGCCCGCCTGGTAGGAAAAAGGTGTCTTGTTTGGGGCTCACTTGGAGGTGTAAATACTACAGTACTGTGGGACACAGGTTCACAGGTTTTGATAGCGGGCAGCAGTTGGAAAAGAAACTACCTACCTGATGTTGATGTGAAACCAGTGGAGGAACTGCCTGGAGAAGGTCCCTCGATCTCTCAGCTGCTAATGGAACAGAGATTCCCTATGAAGGATGGATAGGTGTTGAATTCATCCTGTCTAAAAATGCTGTAGCTGGGATGAGTGAGAAACCAGTCCTTCGTGCCAATTCTGATTGCCAATTCTGAGTGACCTTGAACGCCCCATCATTGGTTTTAATGTGATTGAGGAACGGGCACAAAGAGAATCATCTGAAGAAAACAACTACACAGGTTGTTTTCTTCAGGTGATTAACTACACCAACTACAGGTCCATGGTACAAAGGCTGTGTTCAGCATTGAAAGTAGGTCACAAAAGAGCACGAGCTGTTTCAACCATCCTGAAAAGGCAAAAATGCAACACTGGACCTCACATAGCTAGACTTAGCAGACAACCTGTGAAAATTCCAAAATGCCAGTCAGTGAAAGTGAAATGTAAAAACCTGAATAAAAGGATACTGAACAGGTCACATGTGATGTTAGAGCCAAACCAAGATTCACCATGGCCTCCAGGACTGACGATTAGAGAACAGTTGATTAAGTTTCCACAAGAAGACAATAAGAAAATTAGAGTGACAGTTGAAAACACAACAGGCTGTGACATAACTCTCAGTGGCTGAACAACTTTGGGCTGGTTACATGGTATTGATGCAGCCTACCCAGCTGGAGATGAGAGCACTGGAGGCGGCACTCAGACGCAGCGGCTGAGAGCTCTCATAAACGAAAATGTATTTTGTTGTTGTTTTTGATTATACTCTGAGTATTCCACCTGGGTACACCACACCAGATCCAGTACACCCGACAGTTGCTGATACACATCGGGATTACGCAACAACAGTTTGACATGGTTATTTTGCAGCATACCCATCAGATTCCAGCGGAGATCACCAGAGCACCAGGGTCTCTGTGGATCACCATACCAAGCAGCAGACGGCAGAGGCGCCGGAGAGAGCGTAAGCAAAAGCGAGGATGCCGGGCCGCCGCCTTCGTTCGGCTAAAAAGAAACCCCAACAGACCACCGCTCCCCAGTTTCTACATCACCAATGTAAGGTCTCTTAACAACAAAATGGATGAGCTGAGACTCTGTTTATCATCACGGTCCCTCGTTCAGGACAGTTGTGTGATGATTATTACTGAGACCTGGTTACATTCAGGAGTCCTGGACGCAGCTATTGAGCTAGCAGGTCATGCTAGCCAACGCAGTGACAGAAGCAAAGAATCTGGTAAGACAAGCAGGGGTGGATTGTGTGTTTATACCAATAACAACTGGTGCACGAACACTGCCATCACTGATAGACACTGCACCCCGGACCTGGAGTTTTTGGCAGTTAAGTGTAGGCTCCACTATCTGCCCCGGGAGTTCTCTGCTGTTCTTGTTATGGCAGCATATATTCCACCAGAAGCCAATGCTAGCACAGCACTCGGCCACATGCTAACAACTATAAAACAACAGAACATATATCCAGATGGGGTTTTCATAGTGGCTGGTGACTTGAATCACGTCAATCTTAAGACTGTGCTTCCAAGGTTTGAACAGCATGTCAAATGTTCAACCAGAGGGGAGAACACACTGAACTGTGTGTATTCTAACATCCCTAAAGCATACAGAGCCCTTACCCTGCCGCACCTCGGACAGTCTGATCACCTGTCACTGTTTCTAACCCCAGCCTACTGCCCCATTGTCAAGAAACTCCAACCCACTGTTAAAACAGTCAAAACCTGGCCAGAGGGATCATCCCTACAGCTGCAGGACTGCTTCCAATGCACTGACTGGAGTCTGTTTTTCACTCAGGACCTAGAGGAATACACATCAACTGTACTCTTCTACATCAGGAGCTGCGTTGAGACTGTCACCATCAACAGACGCATCTGTGTATTTCCAAACAGGAAGCCATGGATGACAAAGGAGGTCCAGCGTCTCCTGAGAGAGCACAATGCAGCCTACAGGTCTGGGAACAGAGAGCAGTACAGTGTGGCCAGACATAACCTCAAAAGAGGCATAAAAACAGCAAAGNTCTGGGAACAGAGAGCAGTACAGTGTGGCCAGACATAACCTCAAAAGAGGCATAAAAACAGCAAAGGCGGCATACAAAGAGAGGATTCAGGGGACCCGGCCCGTGTGTGGAAGGGCATTCAGCATATAACCAACTTCAGGAGCAGCAGAGACCCACTGACAGGTAACAGTGCATCACTGGCTGAGGGACTGAACCACTTCTTTGNAGCAGCAGAGACCCACTGACAGGTAACAGTGCATCACTGGCTGAGGGACTGAACCACTTCTTTGCCCAATTCAAGAAAGGACCGGTCAACGTTGCTCCACCCCAGATGGATACTGCTGACTACTCATTTACCCTGCAGACACAAGAGGTCAAACGAGCCCTGAAAGCTGTAAATGTCAAGAAGGCTGCAGGCCTGGATGGGATCCCAGGCAGGGTTCTCAAGGATTGTGCTCACCAGCTCGCAGAGGTTTTCACTGACATCTTCAATCTCTCCCTGGTGCATGCTACTGTTCCGGCCTGTCTGAAAACTGCCACTATCATACCAGTGCCAAAGCAGACCAACATCAGCTCCCTGAATGACTATAGACCAGTCGCACTGANACTATCATACCAGTGCCAAAGCAGACCAACATCAGCTCCCTGAATGACTATAGACCAGTCGCACTGACACCCATCATCTCAAAGTGCTTTGAAAGACTAGTTCTGGGGCACATCAAAGCCACCCTCTCCCCCGCCTTAGACCAGCACCAGTATGCATACAGGGCGAACAGATCCACTGAGGACACCATAAGCACAGCCCTCCATACTGCATTGACACACCTGGAGCAGAAGGGGACATACGTAAGGATGCTGTTTGTGGATTACAGCTCTGCTTTTAACACTATTGTCCCCAGCAGGCTGGTCAGGAAACTACAGGACCTTGGTCTCAGCAACCAACTGTGTCTGTGGATTAAGGATTTTCTTAGTNGGTCAGGAAACTACAGGACCTTGGTCTCAGCAACCAACTGTGTCTGTGGATTAAGGATTTTCTTAGTGACTGCCCACAGACAGTGAGACTTGGCCCTTACACCTCCCCAAGCCTGACCCTCAGCACAGCCCTCTACTCCCTCTATACATACAACTGCACACCTACGCACCCCACAAATACAATCGTAAAATTTGCAGATGATACAACAGTGGCGGGACTTATCTCGAACGGCGATGAGACAGCCCACAGAGATGAGGTCTGCAAATTAATAGAATGGTGTGCAGTAAACAACCTGTCACTAAACTTCAAGAAGACAAAGGAGCTCCTCATCAACTTCAGACGGCAGCAGGAGGAGCACCTGCCACTCAGAATAGGTGAGGAGGAGGTGGAGAGGGTCTCCAGTTTCAAATTTCTGGGAGCCCACATCAGCGAGGACTTCAAGTGGACTGTAAACTCCACTGCTCTGGTGAAAAAGGCCCAACAGAGACTATACTTCCTCAGGATGCTGAGGAAGATCAACCTCTCTGTAAAACTGCTGAAGTCCTTCTACCACTGCTCAGTAGAAAGCATATTGACATACTGCATCACGGCCTGGTATGGGAACTGTTCAGCGGCAGACAGGGCGGCTCTCCAGAGGGTGGTCAATACAGCACAAAAAATCATTGATCTCCCCCTGCCCCCCCTGGAAGACATCTACAGGTCTCGCTGCCATAGCAGAGCCCGCAGGATTGTCAAGGACAGTACACACCCTTTTCACCATCTGTTCACTCTGCTGCCCTCTGGAAGACGCTACAGGGCCCTGAAATGCCGCACCTCCAGACTAAGGAACAGTTTTTACCCTGCAGCCATACACCAACTGAACTCTCAACCCCCAATCCCCCTCCCCCACCACCACCACAACAATCTTAACTGCATCACGGACTGATGTGTAATAAGTGCATATGCACTTTATCTCTGCACCTTATTTTATCAATTTTTACTATTATTCTATTTATTGTGTGTGTATGTGAGTATGTGTTTGAGCAGAGTGAATGGAGTTTACAGTTTTCTTTATGAGAGATAGCAAATTTCATTGTATGTGGACATGCAATGACAATAGAGGCATTCAATTCAATTCAATTACCTGTTCTATGTGCCCCATTTCACAGTGTACAGTGATACAATCCCCTAACATATGTGACCAAGACAGCAAAACTAAATGCCACAGGACACCGCTGGGTGGCAGAGTTAGCGGATTACAATTTCACTCTTAAGTACAGGCCTGGGTCAGCAAATAGAGATGCTGATTTCCTCTCAAGAAGACCAAAGCCTATCGAGGAAACCATACAGGAGTGTACAGAGGAGTATAAGCAGGATGTGCTGGAATCGGTTGGAGATGCTCTCAAAGCAGCCAGAAGAGGAGAAATTGACTTGGCATTCATCTGTAATATGGATGCCTTGCCTGAGACCAGCATCTCACTGTCAATTCAGCCTTTGGCAGTGGAGGAGATCAGAGCAGCCCAAAACGCAGACACAGTCATCAGCAGAGTCCTAGTCTTGAAAAAGAGCCACACCCACCTGAAACATCAGGACAAACTTGGAGAAACTGTAATTGTCAGGCAGCTCCTCAGAGAATGGCCAAAGTTGCAGATAGATGGAGATGGGATCTGCATCGGGTGACTGTTACTCAAAACCAGTTGGGTCCCTGAGTCACTGAAACAGTTAGTTTACAAACATCTACATGAGGAGATGGGACACCTGGGTGCTAATCAGGTGGTTGATCTGGCTCGAGAACGTTTTTTCTGGCCTGAAATGAGGGAGGAAAATAGAGCACTACATTACAAAGGTACGTCAGTGTGTCAAAGAGAAGAAGCCCAATAGAGTCACAAGGACACCTATCCAGAGTATTGAGACTTCAGTCCCATTCGAAATGATCTCCATTGATTATTTACATCTGGAGAAGAGCAAAGGAGACGAAGAATACATACTCGTGGTTGTGGACCATTTTACAAAATACGCACAAGCATATGCTATGAAGAATAAATCAGAAAGAACAGCAACCAGGAAGCTCTTCGATGATTTCATCATGCGCTTTGGTTTCCCATCAAAGATACATCATGACCAGAGCAGAGAGCTTGAGAATGATCTCTTTCATAAACTCCAGAGTTACTGTGGGATTCGGCACTCACACACGTCACCATACCATCCTGCAGAATGCTTCAATAGAACCCTGTTTAATATGCTGAGAACACTGGAAGAGACCCAAAAGTCTAAGTGGAAAGAACACCTTAATAAAGTAGTTCATGCCTACAATTCCACTGTGCATGAAGAGATGGGCTTCTCACCATTCTTCCTCCTGTTTGGTCGTGAACCTACCCTGCCAGTTGACTTGATGTTTCCAAGGAGGAGGGACAGAGAGAACAAATCACACATGGACTATGCAGAAAAGTGGAGAGATACTATGCAAGAAGCCTACTCCATTGCAATGAAAAATCTAAGGAAAGCAGCAAAGAGGGTACAGAAGAGCTACAATCAGTGCCTTTGGAGTTCTACCCTCGAACTTGGTAATCACGTCCTGATAAGGAACTTATCATAAAAGGGTGGTCCAGGAAAACTGCATAGTTATTGGGAGGACATGATCCACATTGTCAAAGAATGAAGAGGTCCAGACAGCCCAGTCTATGTAGTGGAACCTTTGGAAGGAAAAGGGCATGAGTACTGCACAGAAACCTGTTATTATCCTGTCCTTAACTTGTTGATAAGCCACTCCCTGGAACATCAAACCTGAAGGAGAGAAAGAACAGAAATAAGGAAAAGAGTGCAAAAGGAAAGCAAAAAATGTGATACTCACCTGACTGACACAGACAGCTCTAGCAGGAGTATAACCTGTGGGCAGCGAACAGACAAATCTGTCCCTGACTCAATGCAGAAGCAGAGGAATTCTATCCTGGAACAGTAATAAACCCAAGGCAAGAACCAGAGGATAGTCATGGAAGTGAAGAACATCTCGAAAAGGAGCCAGCCAATGAAGAACGAGATGAACAGCCTGTAACGGAATCAGATTCTGAGGATGAGGAGGTGGAGGTTGAAACACACAGAGAGAGACCAGCAAGGGTCAGAAGGCAAAGGCGTGTCTACACATATGACCAGCTTGGTGAGCCGATGTATCAGACATTGACAAAGTGAAGGAAGGGCGCCAAGAGAGTCATCAGTGACCAGCCATGGTCCTTCGCCTGACCAGCACCCACGTATCCTTTGATTATAAATTCTTAAAAGAGTTGAGTTGAATGAAAGAAATTCTTCTGATAGTTAACTGTAGTAGTTCAAATATTAGCAGTTTTTGGTTAATGTAAGTTTACAGTTCATAGGAATATGGTAGTATTACCGTTACAGAAATGTGAAAAATTGTTTAAGCACAGACACATTGTAATAAGCACAGATATAAGCATGTCAGAATATGGTCAATAAATGGTGCACAGTAAAGAGAAATGCACATTTGAGAATGAATCAGTCTGAAGACATGGTTTAAAGAAAGTATGTAGATGTACACCCAACATTATACATAATGTTGGGTGTACATGGTAATTTCCTTGTGGATATTAACAGATTTTAGGGGGCCCAAAACAATCAATCCATCAATACCTATGGATTAACTTGAATAATTTAGTCTGATATTAATGCCATGAGACTGAATAGATAAGACATTGAGAAGATAAAGGGAAATGATAACATGCTGTAACTAATCTGTAGTAACCTGTTGTAAAACTGAAGTACTTACCTCTTCCTCACTTTTTCAAAATGTTGTGAATTAGTAATAAGATATAGTCATTGTTGTGTTGTGACAGAAAAAGTAAATGTTTGGCAACATTCATTTTTTTTAGTGGGGGAGGGTGTTGCAGGCTAGAATTATTATTTGTTAAAATATTATAACTTTAATTTGACAATAACTATGATGTAAAGAAACAGCCATGGAGACAATTATTTGATTTTGATATTCTGTTTTATCCAGTCATCCTATTGTGTTTCATATGCTCTGTTAAGTCTGTTCAGTACTATATGGGTAATTCCCCATATAGTATAGTATAGTATAGCATAGTACAGTATAGTATAGTACAGTACAGTATAGTATAGTATAGTATAGTATAGTATAGTATAGTATAGTATAGTATAGTAAAAGAGACGAAGAAGAGATGGANCAGTATAGTATAGTATAGTATAGTATAGTATAGTATAGTATAGTAAAAGAGACGAAGAAGAGATGGAGAGACGGAAAAAAAACTGAATGTGTAGCTGAGTAGAGGAGAAAACTGTGAGCAAAAACTTGTGCAGTGGCTGGGGAATAAATAAAGTTGCCAAATGGAAAGACGTGTGAGTCCGGTCTGCTCAAGGGGGCAACATATTACTAGTCAAAATGTAATTGTAGATATGCGAAACCAGAATTATGACTGGTCAAAATACAATTGCAGATATCTTGAATGTGAATTAATACTAGTCACAACTGCTTTTAAGATATCTGTAAAGGAATTATGGATATCTCAAAAAGGACCGTTTGGGGTGCCATTTTATCATTTAAAGGCTTGACTGAGTATCTGTAATTACATTTAAGATATCTACAAATGCATTTTGACTAGTCAGAATTATACTGTATTTCACATAGAATGTTAATTGAGATATCTGCAATTACAGTTTGACTAGTAAGAATAGTAATTCAAGATATCTACAATTACATTTCACCTCATCATAATTCCTTTTTGGATATCTCAAATGATGTCACCAATATCGTCATTTCACGTCATATATCCTGAATGACCATTTGAGATATCTGTGATTCAATTTTGACTATCTAAAATGACAATTTTAGATATCTGGAATAGAATTCTGACTAGTCAAATTGTTGATCACAACGTGACTGTGATGCAAAAGTCGCAAAGCATTCTGGTTAATTTTTTTTGTTTTAATGTAGTTTTTAATAGACATGGAAAGTACGATTCATTTACAAGAATCGGTTCAGTCCGATTCGCCTGTGAAAAAGACCGATTCATACCCAATTCACCGAATCATCTCTGGCGAGGGGGNGATCCTGCAGAGGGCGCCAAAAACTGCACTACACTGCCTCATATTTACTTAGCCATAAAAACAAAAGCACAAGCACAAACATGAACTAGACAAGAAAAAGAAAATACTAACAAATAATACATAATAATAATAATAATAATAATGATAACAATAATAATAATAATAATAATAATGATGCAGACTTAGCAATAAAGTTTTGTCTTGTTTTGGTTGGAGTACCATAAAAATACACGCATAGGTAACTGTCAGGCTTAATCTTTATTGACAGCCAATACACAGCAGTCTCCACTCAAACTGTAGTGAAGGGAGGAAGGAGGGTCAATCTCAGATTAAAACGTATGCCAACAGACACACACACCTACAAATACAAATACAGATACAAATCTTTGTAGATATGATGACACACACACACACACACACACAACAACAACAACAACAACAACAGGCTAGGCTATTAGCTCAGCGATTAGCATGTTTATTACCCTAAACATTTCACACACTGCCGCCTGAATATGCTGTAACAACTCCAAACACAGAATCATTATAATGTGCCGTGGAGTCGCTTCTTTTTACTTTCAATGTGCTGAGAGACAAACTGAGCAGAAATGTCATCGTAACGATAAACTACTGGTAACTTAATCCATTCCGGCAAACCCTGTCGTCTTTCATTCTTCCCCCACTCAAAATATGAATCGGAGATTTCTCTCCGTGCTTTCGGTTCAGCAGCTGTCACGAGTCTCACGGACTGGGGCGGTTCTACACAGGGGCCAACATGGGCCAGTGCCCCTGTAACACCGAGTCTGGCCCCCCTTTGTGGCCCCCCCTTCGAACAGATAACATTATTAATTTCTTGAGATGATATGTGCGCTGATGCGGCGCTGACGGGAGAGGCGGAACTAATCAATGTGACTTAATGTTCCGGTCGGATCCCTTAAGGTGGTACACCCAGAGAACTGAAGCGCGCTTTGGTGCAAAGGAGGAGAGAAGGATACCAAACAAAATCCAAAGTTAACGACACCACAACGGAGAGCTGAAGGTAAGCAAAACTTTTTTTTTTTGTAGCTTTAATTGTTACAAATATGACCATGTTGCTGTCAGCTCTGTAGCAGCCACCGACAGCTAACTTTAACATTACAGCTAATGTTAGCTGTCAAATGAAAGCTGCAGTTTGGCTTCCACTGCACAGATTAATTCATGAAAACTAGCAACAGTATCAAGTTATTATTCTGGGTTACTGAAGTGAAGTGTATGCCTTCCTTTGTTTTCGTTCTATAGTAATCATGAAGAGAAAAAAGGACATTGTCCTTTTTTGCCCCTCAAAATAAGAAAGAGGAGACAGAGGGAGAGAGATGCCAAAAGTACAGAGAGAGCTGAGCTGCAGGAAGTGGAGAGAGAGCCAGAGGACTTGGTAGAGGTTGGAGAGGAAGCAGGTTGTGAAAGGGATGGATCAGAAAAGGAGGGAGAGACAGAAGATCATGAGAGTGAGGCAGAAGAGGACATGCAGGGACAAAGTGAAGGACAGCCAGAGGAGCCATGTGCATCCACAAGTACTGGACCATCAGGTTTGTGATGTTAATAAGTGTGTGTGTGTGTGTGTGTGAAGTAGTGTAATTACACATCGTATGATGCACCCGTGTAGGAGTGTGTGGCTATTATTTACATTAAATTCCCCCTCATGTCATTGATTTATATCAATATAG